>CANXYC011595432.1:0-12032 GCA_948193065.1 Aleurites moluccanus
GTAAATTTTCTTCATAAGTTATTTTCTTTAGATTTATTTAAGTCTATGGGTTAGGATAATTAATATTAGATATATAGAATTTATTGCAAGTAATCTGAAGTCATTAATGGTAATTAATGTGGGAGAAATCAGAATGTTGAAACTGTCATGAATAGTAACATGTACAGTAACTCCGAAATTAAATGCAGATTTTCTTAAAGAGATAAATAAAATTGTTGTTGGGAATTAAGAATAGAGACTCTAAGATAATTAATTATTAGGAAATCATGATAAATATTATTGATTTGGAGAAAATCATAATTTTGTATATTTGGGGAAATTTCTTAGGAGGAGGAAATCAAATTAATTGAATAGTTAGAGTTGGAATTTGCTAAAGGAAATTTCAAGAGAAATTGTATTAAGGTAAGTATGAACATTTATTTATTTCTCGTCTCTTCGAAATAATAAGACCAAGCATCTTTGCTTTGTTCATTCACATATATTTATATATATATATTTATGTATATAACATAAATGACTTGATCAATTTTCTTAGATCAAGCTCATATGATTCTTGTTGTTAAACCCGATTTGAATAATGTTATATGATGATGGTCTTGCGACCAATATGCTTCCTATGAGATTGAAACCTCATGACACATGGATAGAATGCTCTTGCCAATGAGAGTAAATTCATTGGTCCATAGTGCACTTTGGAAGCCCAGCTGATAGGGTTTTTATCAGTGTTCCACCTAGAGGCGGCCATGAGCTCTAGGCGCATGCCTGGACAAGCATGTATGCACGTTAAGGTAGCAAGGCTATTGATACGTATGTTATGACATGAGATCAGTTCTATCAGATGAGATTTGATAATGCCATTCTTTGTGGGCAATGATATGCTTTGATATAGCCAAATTATTATAAGTACCATGTTTCATTCAAGTAAAGCTTATGATTCTTTCATACCTATATGTATAGATATTTGTTCTTGACCATGATTCGATATTCAGATTTTTGATTTATAATTTTCATATCTTACTGAGTTGAAGGCTCACTCCTCTTCTATGGATTTCAGGTGATAGCATAGCTCGTGAAGGAGCTAATAGAGCAGATCCAGCTTCTTGATTCATTCTCCCAAGAAGCTTCATTGTAATAACTTTTGAGATATTTTGTATATTTATTTAATGGTATTATGACACAATATGTAATGGGAGTATACTTTAGAGCTCCGTAGTTAGTCATTTAAGGATTATAGTATATGTTGATGTATGATTGTTACCTTTTGGGTACTTTTGTTCCTTAGTGATGTGAGATGCATCTTTTGATCATTAAGGAACAAGAGAAAGCTATTAAATGATAATAGAAAAGGACATGATTGATATTTAATTTATATGTATGGAAATGATCATTGTATGACATTATATGACATTGTAATTGATATAATTATGCATGAGATCCAAGATTTGTGAGCTCTACGGGTTTATGGTGGCCTTAAGCTTGCCCTTGCCCTAGGACCATCGCATCACTAGAGTCGGGGTGTGATAGCATTATGCACAATGTATATTGTTATCCCTTAACTGGGAAGGGCTATGAGTCCTAGTCATAAGACCTTATCCGTCTTATGTTTATTGATATGAGATTGATTTGTGCTTGACACATTTTTATGAGTGATTTATGCTTGACACATTTCTATGCTTATGGCTCTATATCTGTCATTATCCATCTTATCCATGTGATATACTATCCATTGTTGATTGTTGACTTACAGTCATATTCTATAATTGATTCTGTATTCCAGAGATTTTGAGCTGATTGATTCATTTACTTCATCTGCCTATTACTTATTGATATTCTATTGCTTGTTATTGGTCGATGCATATCAGATTCACTAAGTATCATATATACTCACCCTCTCACTGTTTCCTATCTCCTGGTATAGAGTACGAGGCAGATTCCTGGCTTTTGTTCCTTTAAGGAATTCTGCAGTCTGATAAGAAAGTGTAATTAATTTAAACATTGTATCATTTATATGTGTACTAGAGGCTCCATGTGTTATGTATGGTATAGTTAAATTATGAACATTAATGTATGGGTATATGGCTGATTAAATAATGATATGTTTATGATAATTACAGAAGTAACAGAATGAATGATAGAGTAACAGAATGAATAGTGCTTATATGAGTGTATGATTATAGACTGTTATATGATTGATAATGGGTATAGATGTTTTCGCTATGATATTGTTTTAGTATGAGATTGTATTGATGTGATTGATGGGATCTACAGGTGCCAGTTGCCTCGGCATCTCCCGCACCCTAGGACTGTCATGGCCCGTCGGATCGGGTAATGACATAGGTGGTATCAGAGCATAGGTTACCGATATTAGAGCTCTGGGTTATAGTTATCAGAGCATAGGTTACCGATATCAGAGCTCTGGGTTATAAAGATCATAGCATAGGTTACCGATATCAACGCTTTGGGTTATAGACATCAGAGCATAGATTATAGAGGAATAGTAACTAAGGTATAGGTAGAGTTAAGTGGACCATGAAGCATAGGAATTCATGTATCGTCTTTTGTTGAATTTGTCAAGTATGTGTATAAGTATTCTGCGTATTTGTAATATACTGAGTATGTGTTCTATTTTTTTTGATAGTTTACAAAGATGTCTGACGACAGAAACAAGGATTTTAGAGAGGCAGAGGTAGCCTTTAATGAGTCTCTGGTCAGGGAGGTTTCTGTTTTTGAGAGACCGTCTAGATCCCAATAGACTATAGGGGATACAGAGAGGAGTGATGACCCCTGGAGATATAAGATGATGAGGGGAGTGATGGATTTACATAGGGAACTGACAGTTTTGAGGCGAGAATGATAGAATGTACCGCCACCTCCAGTGCCAGCAGCAGTGCCACTCCTTGTTACACCTGCTGCAGTACCTATTGCTCCAGCTCCTGTACAGCCAGCTGTGGTTCTTGGAGAGCCTGTTATGTAGGGAGCCCTTCGAGTTATTGATGAGGGCAGAGTATCTATGTTTAGCTTTCTGAAGCTAAACCTGCTAGAGTTCAAGGGTGATAGAGACGATGAGCTTAATGATTTTCTTGAGCAGGTTGAGAAGATAGTTAGGAGACTACCTTGTACTAATATCCTAGCAGTTGAGCTTATGGGCTTGTTACTGAAGGGGAAAGCCTAGACTTGGTTTTCTCAAAGGATGGAGCCCAGACTATATAGAGAGCATCCTCCTACTTGGGCTGAGTTTAGACAGTGACTGATTGACAAGTTCCTGACAGAAGAGGTAAAGACCAGGAATTTGATACAGTTTGAACAGTTTGAGCAGGCTATCAGATCAGTTGAGAAATATGCTGAGGAGTTTATCAGACTGAGTAGTTATGCTACCCAGATTGCTCCTACTGAGGCAGATTTGATTAGCTGATTAAAGAGGGGTTTGCATGCTTCACTATATAATGCCCTTCTAGCTACAGAGTTCACATCTCTAACTACCATCATTGATAAAGCTAATCAGATGGAAGAGAAATACAAGTTAGAGAGAGAGAGAAGAGAAATCAAAAGATGAAGGGAGGACCTGGATCACAGAGTAGGAGGGGGGAGATCAGCTTCCATCCTAGACAGATTGAGCCAGTACCTAGGTTTGATCAGAGACCTCCATATGGTAATCAGAGGAGGAGGGCATAAAGTAAGGGACCATCAGTACAGTCAGCACCTTTCTATTCTCAAGGTTCATCGAGACCTGCTATATAGATGCCCATTGTGCCTACTTGTAGTTTTTTTGGTAGAAGGCATGGAGGGGAATGCCATGGGCAGTCAGGTGCTTGCCTAAAATGTGGGCAACATGGTCATTATATTAGCAGATGTCCCTTATGGGGTAATCAGCAGCCATCTGCCATAGTTTCTCAGCCTACTATTCAAATGAGTCAGAATATTTCCAGAGAGACTCCTGGTAGGGGTAGACGCCGAGGACAAGCATCTAGCAGTAGTCAGGTCCCAGCAGGTAGAGGCCAAGGGCGAGTTTTTGCTATGAACACTCAGGAGGCACAGGGATCCGACAATGTTGTCACAGGTACTATTTTGATACAGAATGAGATTGCTGATGCTTTATTTGACTCTAGTGCTACACATTCATTTGTTTCATCACAATTGCACCTAAGTTGAATAAAGATAGACAGTTATTGAATGTGCCTTTAGTGATAGCTACACCTATGGGGAGAGTATAAAAGTGGATTATTATTATCCTGCTTATGTGATTGAGATTAATGATAATATTCTACATGCTAATTTGATTGAACTGCTTGTGTTAGAGCTTGATGTGATCCTTGGTATAGATTGGCTAACGACACCGTGCAGTTATTGATTGTTATAGAAAGAGGGTTAAATTCCAGCCTGAGGGGTAGCCTAAATTTGAATTCCTGTATGATCTATGAGAGTTTGAAATAAATTTTGTTTTTGCTATCCAGGCTAGAAGGATGATAGGGAAAGGTTGTTCAGCATACCTGGCTCATGTGATTGATGTACAAAAGATTTCTGTAGATATTGATCAGATATCAGTGGTTAGGGAATTCTCTGATATCTTCCCTGAAGAATTGCCAGGTCTACCCCTAGATAGGGAGAAAGAGTTTGAGATTGAGGTGTATTCAGGCATCGATATGATATCCATTCCTCCATATAGAATGGCACTAGCAGAGTTGAAAGAATTAAAGGTGCAATTGCAGGAGTTATTGGATAGAGGATTTATTAGACCGAGTAGTTCTCCGTTGGGTGCTCCAGTATTTTTTGTGAAAAAGAAGGATGGCTCTCTGAGGATGTGCATTGATTATAGACAGCTAAATAAGATGACAATGAAGAATAGATATCCGTTGCCACAGATTGATAATCTATTTGATCAGTTGTATGGTGTTTGTCATTTCTCTAAGATTGATCTGAGATCTGGGTATCACCAATTGAGAATCAAGAAGGGTGATGTACCTAAGACTGCTTTCAGAACCCAGTATAGACATTATGAGTATCTAGTGTTGCCATTCGAGTTGACTAATGCACCTGTTGCATTTATAGATTTGATCAATAAGGTGTTTAGGCCATTCTTGGATAAGTTTGTCATAGTGTTCATTGATGACATTCTTATCTACTCCAGGAGTGAGGAGGAGCATACAGAGCATCTGAGGATTGTATTGCAGACACTTCGAGAGCATCAATTGTATGCTAAGTTGTCTAAATGCCGGTTCTAGCTATCAGAAGTGTGTTTTTGGGTCATGTGATTTGTAAGGAGGGTATTATGGTAGATCCTCAGAAGGTTGAAGCAGTTGCAAATTGGCCTCAGCTTTCTAGTGTTTGAGAGATCTATAGTTTCCTTGGTATGGCAGGATACTACTGGAGATTTGTGAAGGATTTCTCCAGAATTACTGCTCCGTTGACTAGGTTGACTCGAAAGTAGGAGAGATATATGTGGACTGATGAGTGTGAGAGCAATTTTCAGACTTTGAAATCTTGCCTCACGAGTGCTCCAGTATTAGTATTGCCATCAGAGGATGAGAAGTTTATAGTGTATTGTGATGCTTCTCGAATTGGATTGGGATGTGTTTTGATGCAGCTTTGGAGAGTGATTGCTTATGCTTCTCGACAGTTAAAGAAGCATGAGGTGAACTATCCGACACATGATTTAGAGATGGCAGCTATAGTGTTTGCACTAAAGATATGGAGGCATTATTTGTATGGGTCTAAATGCGAGATATATACTGATAATAAGAGTTTGCAGTATATACTTCAGCAGAAGGATCTGAACCTCCGGCAGCGTAGATGGGTTGAATTGCTAAAGGATTATGAATGTGAGATCCTTTACCATTTGAGCAAAGGTAATGTAGTAGCTAATGCACTGAGCTGGAAATCTATGGGCAGTCTAGCTCACATCTCAGTTGTCAGAAGACCTTTGATTCGTTAGATGAGTAAGTTAGCTGATATGGGTATAGAGTTGGATTTGGGATCCTTGGATCTAAACCAGGCTTTGATAGCCCAATTTCAAGTTAAGCCACTGTTGATTGATGACATTAAGGTGGCACAGGATATGGATCCATATCTATTGAAATTGAAGGGTAATGTTCTGAATGGTAAAGCAGCAGAGTTCACAGTAGAGAATGATGTATTGACATATGGGAAGCGGATATGTGTACCTGATATTGATGGCCTACGAGACCAGATTATCAGAGAGACTCATTATTCATCGTATAGTGTACATCCTGGAATTACCAAGATGTACCATGATCTGAGAGATGTATATTCGTTGTCTGGTATGAAGAGAGATGTAGCTCGGTTTGTCTCTCTATTTTGGCAGAAGTTTCAGGAAGCTATGGGTACCCAATTAAGGTTTAGTATAGCTTTCCATCCACAGACCGATGGTCAGTCAGAGAGGACTATCTAGACTTTGGAGGATATGTTGAGATTATGTGTTCTGAATTTTAAAGGTAACTGGGATCAATATTTGCCATTGATAGAATTCTCTTACAACAACAGTTACCTTTCTTCTATTGAAATGGCTCCATATGAGGCACTGTATGGTAGTAAATGCATATCTCTAGTGTGTTGGGTGGAACTAGGAGAGAAACAGATAGAGGGACCATAATTGATAAAGGAAACAATAGAAAAGGTGCCTATCATTAGAGATCGAATAAAGACTGCTTTCAGCAGACAGAAGAGTTATGTTGATCCAAAGCGAAAGGATGTTCATTTTGCAGTTGGTGACCATAGTTTTCTTAAGATCTCACCAATGGGAGGTGTTATGAGATTTGAGAAGAAAGGGAAACTATTACCAAGATTTGTAGGCCCATTTGAGATACTTGATAAGATTGGCAATGTGGCTTATAAATTGGCTCTTCCACCAAATTTGAGCCATGTTCATCCGGTATTCCATATTTCTATGCTGAGGAAATATGTATCTAATCCATCGTATTTATTAGAGGTACAAGATATTAGGGTTAATGAAGACTTTTCATTTGAGGAGCTACCAATGGAAATTGTAGATTGACAAGTCAGACAACTGAGAAACAAAGAAATCCCAATGGTTAAAGTGCTATGGAGGAATCAGTTGATGGAAGAGTACACATAGAAAAATGAGCAGGACATGAGGGACAAGTATCAATTCCAGTTCAATCATTGATGTATATAGATGTATGTGTGTATTTTAAATTCGAGGACGAATTTATTTAAAGGAGGATAGAATGTAATACCCTATAAAAGCTTATCATGTTTCTATGAATAAAGTTCTCAGTATGTAGTTTGAAATTATCAAAATGACTAAAGATAATTTTAGAAACTCAGTTAGAGCGAAAACGAGAAACTTTTTTAAAAATTATTGGTGTCGATATCGCTGCCACAAAAATAACAGTCTGGTCGACGGATGAATTTCAGATTCTAACTGGAGGGTAAATGATTATGTATATGCATGTGTAAATATACTAAAAAGAAAGAGGTGAAAAATATTTAAGAACACTGATAAAGTAAGTAATGGCAAAATCATAAATAAAGGGAACTTTAGGGGTATAGTGAAATTTCGACAGTCTGAGTTTCAGAACGGCTCTGAAACTATTTTTATTATAAAGTATTAATAAAAATAAGATGTTTGAATATTCACTTTGAAATTCAAATCCTGACAGAATTATCAAAATAAATTACTGAAGGAAAATGTGGCAAAAGCACAATTTAAAAAAAGTTGAAGGACCAAAAGAAAATTTACCAAATGTGACTTACTATATAAGCCACACTTAGCAAATCTTGTTCTTCATTTCCCTTCTTTGTCCGAAAATTCTCCCACCATTTTCCATTGATTTTTCTTCCATTTTGTTAGGGAAAATTGATGGAAATTTGAAATAAACTACATATAATCCATCCTCTATCCTAATCCATCCTCCATCCAATTCCATCCATAGAAATCAAGAAAAATTCAAGAACAAAAGGCTAGAGATTTTTAGCCATTTCACAAATTTGAGGTAAAATATTATTTTGGTTGATTTTATGTTTGATTTAGGGTTAATTGATGTTAGTTAGATTGGGTAATTAGTTTAATTGTATCAATTGATGCATATAGTATTTTTGCCCAATTTTCAAACCCTAAACCTAAGTTGTATGAATTGATTTTGTGCAAATGGATTAGTATGTGTAAATTGAGTATAAAATAAGTTAATTGGATGTTTATTGATGAGTAATTGATGGTTGATTTGTTGTAGAAAATTCAATTGAAGGAATTTGCCATTTTTGCTTACTTTGAGGAATTTGAAGGAATTGGTGGCAAATCAATTTTGCTAGGTGAATTGGAGTATTAGGTGAGTCTTTTATGCATCATTGGTTATGCCTAAAGTGTTAAATTGCTAATTGGAATCCATATGTGAAAAGGCCAAAGTGGCCGAACCTAATTAGGGCAAAATTGTCTTATTGTGTTCTTTTTTTTTCCTATGGCTTTTAAATGCCAAAATTGATTCATTTGATGATGTTTATTGAGTTGTATATAATGCCTATGGAATTGCTTACATTGTGTGTTTTTGTTGATAATTAGGGCAATGTCAATATTGCACCAAAACCTTGCCAAAATGCCATTTCATTGTTGCACACATTGTGTTGGATAAAATACCTAACTCAAAAATCCATAGGCCAACCATTTAAATGCCATTGTCGATTGCGTCAACTTTTTGGTCGTAAGTGACCAACTTATGTTTGATCCCATTGTTGATTGCTAGACCTTTGGTCTATGTATAATCGATTGTTATTGATGTCTTATTGATTCTATTGCTCATTGAATTGATTGATGATGAGTTATTGATACTTGGTGATGCCATTATTGAGAATGGTATCTATTGATGTGTTTATTGATTCTATTGATTCCGATGTGATTTGACAGAGCTGCCGCCCCGACAAGGTAGTGAGTACATACTGTCAGTATTGTGCATAATATATATCGTTATGCTCTAATTGGGAAGGGCTATGAGTCCTAGTCATAAGATCTGATCTGTCTTATGTTTATTGATATGAGATTGATTTGTGCTTGACACATTTCTATGCGTATGACTCTATATCGGTCATTATCCATCTTATCTATGTGATATACTATCCAGTGTTGTGATTGTTGACTTATAATCATATTCTGTAATTGATTATGTATTCTAGAGATTTTGAGCAGATTGATTCATTTACTTCATCTGCCTGTTGCTTATTGATATTCTATTGCCTGTTATTAGTCGATGCATATTAGATTCACTGAGTATCATATATACTCACCATCTCACTGTTTCCCATCTCCAGGTATAGAGTAGGAGGCATATTGCTGGCTTTTGTTACTACAAGGAATTCTGCAGTATGATAAGATAGCGTAATTAATTTAAACACTGTATCATTTATATGTGTGCTAGAGGCTCCATGGGTTATGTATGATATAGTTAGCTTATGAACATGTATGTATGGGTATATTGGAGATTAATTAATGATATGATTATGATAATAACAGAAGTAACAGAATGAATGACAGAGTAACAGAATGAATTGTGCTTATGTGAGTGTATGATTATAGATTGTTATGTGATTGATGATGGGTATAGATGTTTCCGCTGCGATATTGTTTTAGTAGTACCAGACTTTGATGGGCTATGAGATTAGATTATGAGGGAGGCTCACTATTCAGTATACAATGTACATCCAGGGATTACCAAGATGTACCATGATCTGAGGGATGTTTATTGGTGGCCGGGGATGAAGAGTGACGTAGCTCAATTTGTATCTAAATGCTTAGCCTATCAGCGGGTTAAGTTTGAGCATCTGAAACCATTAGTGCTACTTCAGGAAATTGAGTTGCCAGAGTGGAAATGGGAACAAGTGACTATGGATTTTATAGTTGGTCTACTGAGGACTTCGAGGGGTTACGATTCTATATGAGTGATTGTTGACCGATTGACAAAGTCTGCTCATTTCTGGAGGTTAAGACCAGCTATAAGGCAGCTTAGTACGCACAGTTGTATGTGGATAAGATTGTGTGTCTTCATGGAGTTCCTTTGGTGATCATATCAGACAAGGGTACACAGTTCACATCTTGATTTTGGCAGAAATTTCAGGAGGCTATGGGTACCCAGTTACAGTTTAGTACTGCTTTCCATCCGCAGACTGATGGGCAGTCGGAGAGGATGATCAAGACTTTGGAGGATATGCTGAGATTGTGTGTTCTGGATTTCAAGGGTAACTGGGATTATTATCTGCCATTGATAGAGTTCTCCTATAACAATAGTTATCACTCTTCTATTAGTATGGCTCCATTTGAAGCATTATATGGTAGGAAGTGCAGATCTCTAGTGTGTTGGGTGGAGCCGGGAGAGAAGTAGCTAGAGGGGCCAGAGCTTATTAGAGAAACTATGGAGAAGGTTCCTATGATCAGAGAGCGGATGAGGACTGCTTTTAGTAGACAAAAGAGTTATGATGATCCGAAGAGGAAGGATGTACATTTTGTAGTTGGTGATCATGTTTTCTTAAGGTCTCACCTATGAGAGGTGTTATGAGATTTGGGAAGAGGGGTAAGTTATCACCAAGATTTATAGGCCCGTTTAAGATTCTTGAGAAGATTGGTAGTGTGGCCTATAGATTGGCTCTTCCACCCAGTATGAGCCAGGTACATCCAGTATTCCACATATCGATGTTGCGGAAGTATGTGTCTGATCCATCGCACATTTTGGAGGTTCATGATGTGGATCTCAGTGATGATTTATCTTATGAGGAGCTACCTATAGAGATCATTGATAGACAGGTCAGACAGCTTCGGAATAAGGAGATCCTAATGGTAAAAGTGCTATGGAGGAACCAGACGATGGAGGAGTGCACATGGGAGAGCGAGCAGGAGATGAGGAGCAGATATCCATTCCTGTTCCATCAGTGAGATATGTTTTTATTTAAATTCGAGGATGAATTTATTTGTACGGGGTAGAATGTAATACACTAGAAAGTTATAACTATCATGCATGAATTAATTCTCAGTATGTGGTCCATTAGTCTTGAAATGATGGAAAATAATTTTAGAGACACAGTTAAAAAGAGAACTTGATACTTTTCCGGAAAGCGGCGGTGTTGGGAACACTACCGAGAAATTAGCAGTCCGGTCAACGAAAGAATTTCTGAAATTGATCTGGGGGTAAAATTTGACCATAATTTATGTGTAATTTTGGTAAAAAGAAAGAAGTAAAAATTATTTAGGAACACTGAAAAAGTAACTAATGGTAAAATGGTAATTTTAAGGAAGTTTAAGGTGAATAGTGGAAAGTGGTCCGTCGGGATTACAGAATGACTTCAGAACCATTTTTATAAATAAGTATAAATTAAAATAAGCTTATTGACTTCCAACTCTGATATCTAAATCTTAATAGAATTGACAGAATAAATTACAGAAGATTTTGGACCAAAGTGTAATGGATGAGAATTCGGGGAGTTAGTTGTAATTGTGCATATTAGATTTTCTATTTAATTTTTGCCTTAGCCATTTTCTACCATCTTCTTCTTCTTCTTCTTTAGGCTAGGCCGAACCCATTCTTTGACCTTCTTTTTCCATTTCATCTTCAATTCTTAACCAAATTCTTTGAAATTTGATAGAAAATTTGAGTTCTCATCTAGCTTTACTCATTTCCATCCTTAATTTGTAGAAAGGAGCTAAGGATTTAAAGGAGGAACAAAGGGAAGATTTCAGACAATTGGTGTTCTTGAGGTAAGGATGTGATTTTCTTGGTTTAATATTTTATTTAGATGTAATTTAGGTTGAATTAGATGGGTTTGAAGTCAATTTGCATCAATTGATGCAAATTGATTGAAATCCCTAAATTGGTTTGGTAAATTTGAAGTTGTAAGAGATGAGTTGTTGATTTAGTGTTAGGTTTTGTTAATTAATGTTATAATTAGTTAATTGGATGTGAATGGATAGCTAATTGATGGTTTATTTGATGTAGAATTGAATTTGGAACCAAAGTGTGCTATATAGGCTATTTGGAGGAATTTGGTGAATTGGCTTGGAAATTGAGCTATTCAAAGTG
>CANXYC011595475.1:0-17511 GCA_948193065.1 Aleurites moluccanus
TCTGGACTACTCCTATGCCTAAAACTAATTCAAATAACATGCATAATTATCAATTCCATGCATAAATACATATTAACAACACAATATAAAGAAATCAAAAATCTCTCCCCGAAGATCTCTATAAAGGTTAGGTTCAAACTAGGCTAAGGTGTTACATAGTAGCACCTCTGTATAAGATTCTGGCTGCATATAAGTTTGATTCTTATTCAAAGTTAGTAGATAAATCTCGGCTGATTGAAAACAAAGAGATGGAAACAAAGGCAGAGATAAAACAAAAAAGGAAGAGCAGTAATAGAGGTCAGGGCAATCGGGTAAGTTCTGAGGGACAAGATTATCGTACTAGACCTACTATTAGAGGGTTTCAATCATCTTAGAGTATACAAAGTGATAGTACTAGTAGAGGTCAGACTCAATCAATGACAGCTTCATCAGCTCCTCGACCAGTTACTAGTGTTATCAGACCTGAGCAGTCAGGACAGTCCATTCCCATCTGCAGAATATCTAACAGAAGACATCCTGGTGTATGTAGGGTAGCTATTAAGGCTTGTTTGAGATGTGGATAGCAGGGTCACTTTATCAGAGATTGTGTGTTTACCAGGGGAACATAAGGAGCACTTGTAATGTCACAATCTATGGTGCAAGGAAATGTTAATAGACCTCCACTTGGTAGGGGGTTAAGGTAAGATTGTATCACTATCATAAACTCAGACATTAGCTGGACAAGGTCAGGGTAGAGTTTTTGCTATCACCCAATGGCATCTAATGCAACGATAAATGGTACAATTTTAATTCAGATAGAGTTAGCTAAAGTGTTATTTGATACTGGCACTACACATTCTTTTGTATCTTCTGCTTATATAGATAAATTGGGAAAAAAAGTAAAAAAATGGAAACACCTTTGGAGGTTTCTACACCGTTGGGTAGAACTATTGTAATGGATCGGGAATGTGAAGGCTGTAGAGTGGGAATTGAGGGAAGAAACTCACTAGTGACCTTGATTGAGTTACCCATACTGGAGTTAGATATTATATTAGGTATGGATTGGTTATCCCAGAACTGAGCCTTTATCAATTGTAATGGGAAGAGGATAGAGTTCAGACCAGAGGGTCAACCTGCCTTTATATTTTAGGGTGAAAGAGGTGACGTACGGGGTAATATCATTTCAGCTATTGGTGCTCGGAGATTGTTACGAAAGGGATGTCAGGGATATTGAGCTCAAGTGATTGACACACGAGTATTTGTATCTGGGGTTGATCAGATTCCCATAGTAAATGAATTTCCTGATGTTTTCCCTGACGACTTACTAGGATTAGCACCTGATCGGGAGATTGAGTTTGAGATCGAGGTTATTCCTGGTACTAATCTGATTTCTATCCGTCTTTATCGTATGGCTCCTATGGAATTAAAAGAATTAAAGGTACAGCTTCAGGAGTTGTTAGATAAGGGTTTATTAGACCCAGTAGTTCACCATGGGGCACTCCAGTGTTATTTGTGAAGAAGAAAGATGGGTCTTTACGGATGTGTCTAGGCTATCGGCAGTTGAATAAAGTAACGATCAAGAATATTGAGATGGCAATTGTGATTTTTGCACTGAAAATGTGGAGGCATTATTTGTATGGGGAGAAATGCGAGATCTTCACTGATCATAAAATCCTTCAATACATTCTGACACAGAGAGAACTAAACCTAAGGCAAATGAGATGGGTGGAATTAGTAAAAATTATGACTACCAGATATAGTGCCACCCAGGTAAAGCCAATGTTATAGCAGATGCTTTAAGCCGAAAGTCTATGGGCAGTTTGTCACATATAGTAGTGGATAGAAGACCATTAGTCAAGTAGTTGAAAGAACTGTTTAATACGAGTATCAAGTTGGAGATCACTGATACAAAAGTTGTGATTGAACAGTTTCAAGTGAGGCTAATGTTGATTGTAGAAATTGAAGCCTCACAGGATAGAGATCAAGACTTGATATAGATAAAGAAAGATGTTCAAAGGTACAAAGAAGACAAGTCAGAGGAGAAGTATTTCTATTTCAAAGTAGAGAATGGGGTACTAAAATTTGGTCACAGATGGTGTGCACCAAATTTGGATGGACTGCGAGAAAGGATCATGCATGAAGCTCATTATGCACATTATAGTATTCATCCTGGAGCAACAAAGATGTATCATGAGTTGAGAGATAGTTACTGGTAGCCAGGGTTAATGAAAGATGTAGCTAAGTTTGTGCCTACTTGTTTAGCTTGTCAGCAAGTAAAGTTTGAGCACCAGAAACCTTCAAGGTTGTTACAGGAAATCATATTACCAGAATGGAAATGGGAGCAGGTGACTATAGATTTTGTTATTGGGTTGCCACGAACTGTAAAAGGTTATGATTCCATTTGGGTGATAGTTGATGTACTTATGAAGTCTGCTCATTTCCTCAAAGTTAAATCAACATATACAATAGCTCAGTATGCGCAGTTGTATGTTGACAAAATTGTACGCTTACATGGGGTATCGACATCCATCATTTCATATCGGGGTCCTCAGTTTACATCTCGATTTTGGCAGAAGTTCCAAGAAGTGATGGGAACTCAATTGAGATTCAGTACTACCTTTCATCCACAGACAGATGGGAAATTTGAGCGGACCATTCATACAATGGAGGATATATTGAGATTGTGTGTTTAGGATTTTGGTGGTAGTTGGGATCAGTATTTACCACTGGTGAAATTTGCTTATAACAACAGCTATCACTCCATAATTGGAATGGCTCCATATGAAGCATTGTATGGCTGGAAGTGTAGATCTCCAGTATGTTGGAATGAGCCAGGGGATAAGCTAATTGAAGGTCCAGATCTGATCAGAGTAATAATGGATAAAATGTCGATCATCAGAGACAAGATGAAGACAACATTTAGCAAACAAAAGAGCTATACGGATCAAAAGAGGAAGGATGTACAATTTGCAGTTGGTGATAATGTGTTCTTAAAAATTTCCCCAATGAAAAGAGTAATGAGATTTGGAAAGAAAGGGAAATTGTCACCAAGATATATAGGGCCATTCGAGATACTGGATATAGTTAGGAATGTGTCCTATCGCTTAGCTCTTCCTCCGAGCTTAAGTTATGTGCATCCAGTCTTTCATGTTTCTATGTTGAGAAGGTACTTATTGGATCCGTCACGTGTCCTTCTAGTACAAGAGATTGAAGTGGATGATAAGTTATTGTATGAAGAGATTCCATAGAAGATAATGGATAGACAGGTGAAAAGATTGAGGAATAAAGAAATTCCAATGGTGAAAGTACTATGGCGGAATCAAAGTATTGAAGAATGCACTTGGGAAAGCGAGTCCATTATGCAACATAAGTATCCTCAGTTGTCTTCCACTTGAGATATGACTATTATTTTTAAATTCGAGGAAAAATTTATTTGTAGGGGGGTAGAGTGTAATAACTCACCCAAGATTCATAGGAAATTAAGAAGAAATATTGAGAGATTAAAAGGGCTTTATGAAAAATTGAATGAACCGTCAATTAGGTAGAAATTTTTCTTTTTTTTTTTTTGACATTCTCAAGAGATCAATAACCAAAATTAATCAAGGAAAAGTAAATATAGATATTAAAGGGAATTATAAAATTTAATTGAGAATTTAATCGAATGAAATAGATAATGAAATAATTAATTCTAGTTAGAAGCTTTAAATAAGCTTAATTGTACGTATCGCATAGAACTCGATTTTTAATTAAATAATTGTAGCTCTTTTGACAAAGTGACCTTAATGAACATTAAAATAGACATTATAAAGAATGTATTAAAAATATGTGGAGGAGAAATTAAACGTAGGAAAGTATTTAAAGAATTAAAGGGAAAATGAGATAGAAATTAAATTGGAAAATCGGAAAATTGTAAATACGAGTAATTTTAAACCTATATATGTAACCCTTAGCACAAATTAAGTCATCTTCTCCATTCTTAAACCAACCATAGCCGGCCACCATTGTAGGAGCTTCAAGGGTTTCAATTTCTTCACACCATACCCAAAATTCATGATCCAACCTTCCATCCTTCACAAATAATCATCCCCATCACTTCTAATTAAACTATTTGGGCTTGGATCAAGCACTTTGGAGCTAAGTGTAATATCTATAATTTTTATTTTTTTATTTTATAAATTGTATGTTTGTTGAATAAATTGAAGATACGAATGTTTGAGGAAATCCAGAAATTTCTAGTTGCAGGGTGAATTTTTGTGAGGCTGATTTCTTGATTTTAAAGAAATAATTTGATAAAGTGTAAAATATAAAAGTTATAGGTGTATATCCCATCTTTAATTGTTTAAAATGGTTTTATAAAATTCTATGTATGTGAAGAGTTATGTCTTCTTTATCAGAACCTGTCTGGTTCATTAATTTCTGCAAGAATCTGAGTATGTCTAAATTTTATGGGAATTATTAAGGCTGTTTGAGCCAAAAGTGTAAACATAAGAAATATTCCTTTATATGTTGTGATGTTGGCTGTAAAATTTTAGGAAATTTGGACAAGTATAACCCAGTGTAGAGTGGAATTACTCAGGTCTGTTCGGATGAATTGTAGGCAGTAAGTCAGGTAAAATTTAGAGAGTCACCATAGTCTGTGTAATTATCTTTGTGATGTGAATTTTGGATATGTTGGACCACTGAATGTCTATTTTAAGTGACAAAATGAATCAGGAAGTTTGGATGTTTGTAGCTCATTTGCGAGTAGATTAAATATAAGTTATCGAGGAAGGGTTTTAGCTCGGCAAAGATTGGTATTAGCGAGCAGGCAAATGCAAGGTGGCATTTGTGAGCAAGCGAAGTGGCGAGGTGAGATTGCCGAAGTGGAGTTAGGCGAAGAGGAATAAGTGAGGTGGCATTGTGTGAAGAGGCATTGCCGAGGTGGCATATGCGAATAGGGAGATAGGCGAAGTGCGTTGGTGGAGAGGCATTGCTGAGGTGGCATATGCGAGGCGGCATATGCGAAGAGGAGTTCACATCGAGAGTTTGGTGAGGCAGCATATACGAGGTGACATATGCGAGTTAGACTAGCGAAGTGGCTTATGCGAAGTGGCTTTGCCAGAGAAGATTGGCGAAGTGGGAATTGCAAGCTGGCTTATGCAAGGTGGCATTGCAGAGGTGGGTTGGCGAGGCGAGCTGGCGAGTGGAATTTTGGGGCAGTAGCCTAATTAACCAGTGCCCAATAGCGATTTTCTTCATGATTTTCTTTCTTCTTATCTTCGTTCTTCTTCAGTTCTTCTCAGATTAGTTTCATTTATTTTCTAATGCATTAATACTCAAAATTAATGCATCAAATCTCTAGATTATAATATTTTAAGGCATCAATCGTCAGTTTTAAGCCGATTTTCTCAAGAAATTCAGTTTTAGAGAAATAAGGTAAATTTTCTTCAAATGTCATTTCTTTTAGATTAATAAAGTTTGGTAGTTATAATAGTTAATTATGGGTATATAGAATTTATTACAAGCATTTTGAAGCTATTAATGGTAATTAATGTTGGAGAAATCAAAATTTATGGATTGTCATGAATAGTAACATGAACAGTAAATTCGAAATAAATTTCAGATTTTCTTTAAGAGATGAATTAAATTGAGGTTGGGAATTAAAAAATAGAAACTATAAGATGGTTAAATATTAAGAAATCATATTGAGTATTATTGATTAAGGAAAACCCTAATTTTAAATATTTGGGAAAATTTCTTAGAAGGATAAAATCAAGGAAATTGAGGAGATTATTATTGAGCTAACTATTAGAGGAAATTCAAGGATAAATTGTGTTGAGGTAAGTATGAGCATCGCATTTGCTTATTGCTTCTTTCTAATGATATGTCCAAGCATTCTTAAGGTTCACCCATATGATTCTTATATAAATGATATTTATTATGTACCTATTATTTGAAATCCCTATGATGTTCTCAAACAATTAATGATTTGTTCCATGTGATTACATTATATGAATGCAAGTGGCTTGGTCATTCTTCCTTGGACCAAGTTCATATGAAACTATTTGCTATCTTGACTGCATTTATATTATATGTTGATGGTCTTGTGACCAATTTGTTTCTTATGAGATTGAAACCATATAACCCTATTGATAGAACGCTCTTCCTAATGAGAGTGAATTCATTGGTCCATTGTGCACTTGGGGAACCTAGCTGATAGGGTTTTTATCAGTGTTTCACCTAGAGGGGACCATGATCTCTAAGCGTATGCCTAGCCAAGCATGCATATGTGATAAGGTAGCAAGGAATACCGATGTGCTCTGTTGTGATAGGTAGCATGGCTATTGATGCACTCTGTAATTCTATCATGTGATTTGACAGTGCTATTCGATTGTGAGCACTTATGTTCTTGTAAGCCTAACCATATGATGATTTCTTGCCCGTGTTCTTGGAATTGCACTTTCCTTTTGATTGATATATATATGTATACATATTTCTTTCATATTGCATGTTCATATCTTACTGAGTTGAAGGCTCACTCCTCTTCTGTGGATTTCAGGTGATAGTGTAGCTCATGAGGGAGCAAATAAAGAAGATCAAGCTTCTTGACTTATTCCTCCAAGAAGCCTCCATTGTAATCATTTTGAAATATATTTATGTATATTCATTGTATGATATTATGGTATTGTATGTATTGGGAGTGTACTCTAGAGCTCCGTAGTTAGTTATTAAAGAGGACATTATTTTGATGTATAAATTGTTACATTTTGGGTTGCCCTTGTTCCTTAGTGATGTGGGATACATCTTTTGATCAGTAAGGAACAAGAAGAAATTATGAAATGATAAAAAATAAAGATATGAATTATGCTTATATGGATCATAGAAATGAATATTGAATGATATCTATATTTGATATGAAATGTGTATGAGATCCAGGATATGAGAGTTCTACGAGTTTATGGTGGCCTTAAGCCTACCCTTGCCATAGGACCGTCACATCACTGGAGTCGGGGTGTGATACCAAAGTAATTAACCCTTATAATTATTATTTTGAAATCAAGAGTGGTATAAAATAACTTGTTGTAATTCCATATGGGAGTATGATTTAATGTAGAAGAGAACAAGAACAAATAGATGTGAAAATATTGAGAAAAAAGACTATCTGTATATTCTACTCCTCCATACAAAGGCATTTGGACCATGATCCATGAAAAGGCATTCAGACCGTGAAAAATAGAAAAATTTTAGTTTGTGATTTCTTCTTAGTATCAGTAAAACAAGAAATAAAAGATATGCTTCTACTGCACTATAAGACATAGTCATTCTGCTGTTAATTGTATACAAGGCGGACACATGAATTTTAGGATAGCCCCCCTACATATTAATAATGTAGATTCTAAGTTGATATTCAATAGTTAAGCATAGTAATAGGTTTCAATCAGAATAATTCAAATCAAAAGAGAAAAACAAAAAATAACACATTTATATTTTAGATTACTTTGAGTTGAGAGGCATTAGGTTAATTTTGGGTTAGATTATTTTATTTTGAGGAAGCACAATTTTCTATTTTAGCCTTATATGTTAAAAAATTACAAAAATCAAGGGATGTGTGTCCCCTTGCCACCACTTAGATCCGCATATGATTATATGGAGATATTTTCCTTTAATGGTATCAAGGCATAAAATTTTTGTGTGCTAGTAATTGTCAATTAAATATTATTTTAATTGATTTATAAGTGTCTTATTTTGTATGGATTAGCAGAAAATATGTTAGTATATCATCATTGTTCATATGTATTGTCTAAAATATGTTTAATTACATGATTATGTGGTGAAAATATTTTTTTATGGATTGAAGCATACTGAAATTGAAACTTCAACTTTATAAGCATGATTTTAGGCATAAATATTTTCTGTTTAACATATTTTCTATATGAATGATTTATATGTTTCTATATTCGGCATGTAACCTTTGAATCGACATATTATATGCTTATTTGGATTTAAAATAGAAAAATTATGAATTTTCGAAATTGTAAAATCATAATTGAAGTTCTGCAACTTGTTTTTCTAGTTTCAAGCAACATATTTTGAGACTTAATATGTTTTTGTGCAAATTAAATCAAGTTCTAATATTTATATGTTTTGATATATTAAACTCTAATTTTCATTAAAAATTAAGCAAGATATGATTATTCAAAGTTGGCAAATCATAGTTGAAAAAACTGAAATTTTTAGTTATTATTTCAACTAACCTACTTTGGGGCTATATATCTCTATGTATATTTTACGTCAATATGTATTTGTTATATGTGTAGAAAGTTGGTATTACATGCTTTAAATTTTTTTCTTTGAGAAGAAAATAAAAACTTTATTGCATTTACATACAATATTATAGATATCAAAATACAATAAAGCTGCCAATTTGGGAGGGGATTGGTAATCCAGTCTAATGGGCAAGAAAATTTACAATTATTTTTAGCCTCCCAATGGCGCGGTGGGGAGAAAGTGTGATCAAACGCCCCTCACTTCTTAGAATCCAATTCTAGTTGAACCCGCTGCAGCTAACATTTGCAGATTTATGAACAAAAACAATATTGGCATATTCAAAACTATTCAATTCCCATAAGATATTGTCAACTATAGATTTTATTTCCCACGAGAAATTATCACCCTTTTGAATGACTTGCACAAGAGTCTTTGAATTAGATTCAAAGATGACCTTATGAAAACCTATTATTTTTTCCATTCTAATAGCTTGAAGTACTCCATATGCCTTTGCTTGTAATGGATATTCACTTTTTTGGTGGAAAGCATGACCATAAACTAGAGTTCCATAACTATTTCTACCAACAATTACAATTCCTACCCATTTAGAATAATTTTCAAAGCTTGCATTGCTATTGAATTTAACAAAATCCGGAGGAGATGAGCTCTATTTTTGGAAAGTATGAGACTATCCCTCCTCTCCATTGTTTTGCAAGCAACCGTGCATACCATTAATGAATTTCTACATTCTAAAAAATGAAATAGTTGGGCTTGGGGTGATATGGCTGAAAACAAACTCATTTATTATCTTCTATAGTTGCCAGCATAGTATAATTATTTCATGGATATTTTTTTGGATCCTGGATGAAATTGACTAGACTAAACCACCAAAAAGAAAAGGATGGAATGGCTCTTGGGTCCACTCTGTAAGTGACCAAACTAGTGAAGTAGGTCACCATTGCATGTAGACACTCAAACAATAAATGCTCAATTGTTTCAGGGAATGAATCACAAATTTTACGTGTAGGAGAACTTACCATTTTCTTTTGATAAAGATTAACATTTGTTATCAAGGAGTTTCGTGAAGCTCTTCATAAGAAAACCTAGATTTTTTAAAGAATCTTCAATTTATATATGTTTTTCCAATATCTCTTATGAATGTTAATGCTTCACAAGGTGCTCATTGAGGGTCCCCCTTTGCAGTTATTGATGAATTGATATGAACCATTAGAATATTGTCCCTTTCATAATGCCAAACCAATTTATCAACATCCTTAACCCTACCAATAGTAATAGCCATGATTGCTTTCGCCTCCATTTGTACTAGTAGATTAGACACAAGAGGAGTTAATAGAAAGTTGAGTTGTAGAGGAGCATTTGAGAGTTTAAAGGTTTCAAGTTAAGTAAAACCAAGACGGAATACATGTATTGTCAGTTTAATGAAGATGAAATGGAGATAATAAAAAAGTTAGCTTCGATAGAATGATATTATCCCAAAGCACCCATTTTAAATATTTAGACTCAATCCTCCAATGAGATGGAGGTTTTGAAGAAGATATTAGTCATATGATAAAAGTGGAGTATTTGAAATGAAGGCTTGCCTCAAGAGTCCTATGTGACCGGAAGATTCCCAATAAATTAAAAGGAAAATTCTACCATATAGCTATTCGATCAGCTATGCTATATGATAGTGAATGTTAGATAATGAAGAGACAACATTTATCAAAGATGAGTGGGGTCGAGACGAGGATGCTAAGATGGATATGTGGTCATACTAGAATGGATAAAATTTGTAATGTAAGTATTAGAGATATAGTGGGAGTCATATCGATTGAGGACAAAATGATAGAATAGAGATTAAGATGGTTTGGACACGTGAAGTGGAGACCTAAAGAGACTTTAATTAGGAAGGTTGAGCACAATATGATAAAGGAGAGGAAGAAAGGAAGAGGTAGACCTAAACTGACTTAGAGAAGAGGAGTATAATATGATTTAGATACACTTTAATTATCAGAAAATATTGCATAAAACAGTTTGGAATGAAAACAAAGAATCCATATAGTTGGCTCCAATTAATTTTGGAATTAAGGCTAAGTTGAATTGAGTTGAGTTAAGTATTCACTTACTTTGGTTAAGTGTGGAGAGAGTTATTAACTCTCAATATAAGCCAACTGATCATCCAAATCAATAATTTTTTTTAAGGTTGAAGATGATGAACAATAATATTTAGTTTTAGTCTCACCTTTAGTGTGCATATCTCCAAACACTATGATAAATGAATTTTATCTCAAAACTAAATGGCCTAGAATCCTAGACCCCCAAAAACCCCATCGAAAAAGTCCAAAGACTAGAAACCACTGCCACTATGGCGTGTGGACAACATGCATCGTGCTTGGTGGTGCATCTACATTGTTGAGATTCAGTGCATCACGTGCAAAGCACGTGTTCCTTATCCGCAACATCATTTTGGTAAATGATATGTCATTTTGTTGGTATGTAGGGTTTCTTTTTTAGAAAATGATACATCATTTTAGTCAAAACGCTAAGTACACTGAATTTATGTTATCAACTTCGTTTTTTGCTCTCTTTGTGTTATTTTTATAGAAATAATTTTCTAATAATTCTAGAATTATTTTTGAGGTATAAAAATATTTTTTTAATTGTCGATAATTTAAAAATTTTGAAAATTAGTAAAAATATGAAAAATTTATTTTTGACTTGTGAAAATATTTAAAAATTTAGTAAAATTATCAGAAAATTATTTTGTGCAAAATCTAGAGATTTTGTGATTAGATTAATATAAATATTAATCATTTTTGTATATATGAGCATATTTTTAATATTTAGTGTTAAATTATTTGATTATATTTTTATTATACTATATGTATAAGAATGATGAATTATACTTTCTTGAATGATGAAAGTGTGTTTATGAATAAATTTATATTATATTATATTTATAAATATTGATTAAAGAATATTTTATAAATTTTTAAAAATTTAAATATATTTATAAAAATAAAATAAAGAAAGACAGAGAGAAAACGGAGAAGGGGCGGATTGCCTCTTTTTTTGTAACTTTATGATCATATTTCCGCCTTAAAAAACTTAAAGTGTCAATATGATATTTATGATATATTTTATGAGCATATTTGCACATTATCCCTGGATATGTGTTTAGGCTTGAATGAAATAAGAGCTTTTGATTAATTTGAACTAGACCAAAGAATCTTTGTTAAAGGAGATTATCGTATTAGAGGTAAGTTATGAATACGGATTGCATGGTAAGCCAATTTATTTAAAATAGCTTACTTGTAAATGTTTATTGTTTCTTCTAAATCCTTATGATTCTTGAATACATTAAAAAAATGTGCATTGCTATTACGAACTTGATATTTCGTTTATGTCTAAATTATTATGAACATTATTCCTTTTTGTTAAATGACTATTTGAGGTTTCATCATCATTGTTATAACTACCTAGACTAATGAATCCTAAACCATGTAAATGATAAAACACCTTTGCAAATAAGGAATAAATCATTAGATCTTGTGCACATGATGACTTAACTAATGGGGTATGATTATCACTATCCTAGTTAAGGAGGGCAATGATACCCTAAACGTGTGCCCGTGCAAGCACAAGTGTATTGAATGGAGATCGTATGACTCCTTTATTGTTTACTGGATATTGTTTTTCTATCATTATACATACTGGTATATGTTATGCCATTTTTTGTAGGCATAGTCTGCTTTTGATTTTTGATCACTTTTAAACCTTTATTGAGATACAAATGCATTCAAATATTGATCCTAATCATTGTATATTGTATACTAAATCTTATGGAATTATGCATATAAATTGTTACTGAGTTCTGACATTATCCACCGAACCTTCAAGTAATACTATATTCATAATTCATTGAGTTGAATGCTCATTCATCTTTTGATGTGTTTTTCAGGTGTTTTTTGAATTCTTTCCTCCTCAATAAGCCTAATATGTATAGTTTTATACTTCAATTGTTTTGTATTAATATCATTATGGATTGTATAACTCTTAGAGCTTTATAGGAGCATTAATGGTATGTAATAATATGATGATTATTTTTTTGGTTCCTTTATTGTCCTTGCTTGTTCATGTTGGATGTGGGTAAATAGATTGCCATTGATCATTCATGAATAAATGGGTATGGTTCTGATGTTGATATCACATAAATGATATAAAAGATATATTATATTTATGTTTATAGATTATGGATGGATATAGATATTGCTTATTAATCACCACATATTTTGTTTAGAGTTTTATGGATTTTCAGTAGCCTTAAGGTTACCCGTAGTAAAATCTATGTTCTTGAGAGCCTCGATATAGCCTGATCATACATTGAACATGCTTTCCTACTAATGACCCCTCCGTCATCGTTGCCATGAATAGTTGCTTCACCAAGTCATACCTAGTCGGACGACTCGTTTTTCCATACATCTCCTTAAGATAGAGCAATATGTCTTGAGCACTATCCATATTCTTATGCGACTTTTGTATCTCAACCTTTGTGGATGACATCATGTAGCAACGAGAAGACAATTAATCATCATGCCACTTTTGAATGGTGGTGTTTTCCTCCGGTATAGCTCCTTTAAATAAAGGCCCAAGAATAGGAGTATTAAGCACATACTTGATTCGATCCTTATTTAGAACAATCTTAAGGTTTCTGAACCAATCAGTGAAATTTGGCCAGTTGAACCTATGACGATTAAGTATAGATGCAATAGGGTTTATGGAAGAAGTTGCCATATTAATCAAGTGAGAATCTATAAAAAATTATAAGTTTATTAGTTATCATATTAACATATTTATAACCACCATAAAGATTTGGTCTTTAATCATTTATGGTCCTCCCACTAATTTGGCAAATCCCATACTTCTAAATGGGAAACAAAAATCCTTGGGTAGATTTCTAGTGAGTGATTGAGTTCTTATGAATATATCAAAGTTACTCAGAAACACATTGTCGATATTGCTATTTTAATATTTCATAAGTGAGCACGACTAGCTCATCAAATCTAATGTGAGGTTTAATAATAAAAAATGGGCTTCTAATTCTATGGGGCTCAAATACATATTATCGATATTTGACTTTCACATTAGATAAATCCAACCTAATGAATTTGCAATCCAATGGAATTGAACATTTCAATGTTCAGATACTCATTGTCTATATTGCCAAAAAATACTTCCATGGACTCATAAGCAACCCGTGCTTAATCAACAACATGCTTCCAAATTAAACATGTCACCATATATTTACATATATTCGGTGTCATTTTATTTAATCTCTATGGATCATGCTGCTCCATTAGAGAGTCTCAGACTTAATTTCTTTATTGGAAGATTTTGGGCTTTAATTTTATTATGTCTCATTTTGCACATTATCTATTTTCATTTTATATATGTATTTCAAAATGCACTTATTCATACATATACATAAAAACGAACAATATATACAAGATCGATCTTGGACTAATTCTAATAGGCTTAATTCCAAACCATAAGGAATTAGGAGGGTGTTCAAGTGACACATATATTCACAAGTCTTTCTCTTTCATTTTTAGAACTTGTTCCATTAGGCATTTCATAGTTGAACTCTTTATTTTAAAAATCTCCCATGCTTTTGTTGCATTACAATGGTTACCCTTGACATACTAAGGTGAAATTATAATAATTGCTCAAAATAACCCAAATGAATGAATACAATCTTAAAAAATTAATTATTGCAGTTAGCCCAAATGAAAAAATAATTAATATTACATTCATCCCATACGTTCAAGAATTCCTAAATCCATTATCTCACTTTCATGCTATGGCCAAATCAACATAAAATCAATCATCATTTAAAATGCATAATCTAATTTTTATGTTTATTAGTCATCTTACATGCCTTATGTACACTTATACAAAAATGTTTGGTCTAAAAATTAAGTACAAAATATATTTTAGAAGAAATGAAGCAAGCATAAAGTTGTCCACTTTTTGCTCTTATTTCATAACCATTTATGCTTGTGCATTTTTGCAGAAATTGATTCCTTGAGCTGCTATTCAAAATTAGCCAAAATGATATCCACTGCTATAATTTTTCAAATTTTATCCAGACACATTTATATACATTGCAGACTAAAAAATATGTGCTTTGGCCAAATATAAGAGGCTCTGATAGCACTTGAAAACAAACATTTTGTGCTTAAAAGGACAAAAGAATAGTTGAAGCATTTTAAAATTTAATGCACATGCAAGTTTATTAAGAGCACACATCAAGGATCATCCATTTAATGGCCAAAATACATCATGCATAGACCAATAACATGAAGGTAAAGAAAACCACTTGAAGTGCCTAAACCAACACTTTCCTAGCACACTAAATGTTGTACTTCTAGTTAGTCCACAAATGCTTGCTTTTGAACTTGGAATCCTCTTCCTTTGCTTAGGTTTCCTTTCTTTGGTGATTCTCTTTGTCAAGTCCACAAACACCAAAGGTTCTCTTTGCAATGGTAAAAATGAAGTTCAAATATTGTTCTATAATGCCTTTCCTTTACATGCAAACTCTTACCTTAGTTTGCAAAGGAAATCTCAAGAAAAGAAAAAGAAGAAGAGAGATTCTAAGTAATTTGCTCTTGAGAAATTTTGTTAAGGAAATGAAAGATACAAAAATAATTTTGCTATCTCATTTCTTCATGCAAAAGTAGCTGGATTTCTCCTCCATTTACTTATGTATTGTCTTCAAATTATCACTAAAATGAATTAGTAGGAGACAAAAGCTAAAATAAATAAGAATATACTTCATGTCTTCCACTTTCACAATGGTGATCTGCATGGCTTTATCAAACTAATCATGCAACCATTAGCTAAAGACATAAATTATAATTAATTAATCTATGGTTAATGGTATTTTAGGCTTAGTGGAGAATCTCTACATTCTCCACTAGCTAAGCCCAAAATCTTTCAACCTATTAGTGGTGGACTCCACAAAAAAAAAAATAAAAGACCATTAATCTAATAATAAAAGTCTAAAAACTATCATCTATTTTTTAACGTGGGTTGGGCCCACATAAATGGATTAGTCCATTAGACATTCGACCATTAGCATTATGTAAACAACGAGTTATTCGAATTAATTCTTCTCATTTACAATCCATGCAAACTATGTTAAATTAATGAACTTTAATATTTTAGCACCAAACTAACAGTCATGCTAGCAACCATATTAAGTTAATAACCTTCTTTATTCAATTATCTTTAAAACTAAGATAACTTAGTCCAAAAGCACTACATTTATATTGCGCGACTTTCTAGGTTTATGTTTGATTGGCAATTAAAAATGATATTATCCGAAATATCACAAGAAAGCTTTCTCGACCAATTAAGGGAATCCCTGTTACCGATTAGTTTCCATAAGTCATGACTGTCCTCTAACGATAGATGCTATAATTACCTAATCGAATATGAATATATAGACGATAGTCCATATTCCACTAATCTACTGATTATAATTACCATACACTCCAATCCTTTCATCTTAAGATCCCAATCTTGGCTAAGGTTATGGATTGGTAAAGCCCTAATGTCGAGATACAATGTCCACATCATGATTCCATTCATGATGGAATCACTTTGACCAAGGATTTAATATCAAGAAGAATCTGATGGCATGTGATCTTAATTCCGTTTACTTAGATGGACGAATCTTTTCTTGGTCGATCACATGCTCACTATATAACTAGCTAAAATCACAAGACGCCATATGTCGATGTGTGAATAGCCCCATCATATAAACAGTAACAAACTTTAACTACCTATATACGAGACATGCATTATCTTAAGTTAAATGACTATATACACTATCACGATATGGATGATGAATAATTGACTGACAGTAAAATTCCATGTCATTATGATCCAACGTCACAGTTTGATCATTCATCTAATGAGTATCCACAAGTATCCTAACATCCAGTTAAACGGATTGTGACTTACCGCTTCCATACCATTAGTAACCGTACTAATTAGGAAGATAAATAGAGGTAATAGCCTTTCCAGAGCTAGCATGGCCTAAACAAAGAATTTAACAAGCATGATCAGTTTGAAGTACTTGTACTAGATTGAACTATCACCTTGTTCTTCTCAACTGAGAATCGTTCATCTAAAAGTACTTGAAGACAATATTCTCAACATAAATGTAAAACCAAAACAAATGAAAAATACAAATATATTGCTATAATAGGAATTTAGTTACATAAATATATACAAAGATATATGGCTTACATGGCTCATAATATAAACAATATTAATTTTAATTTATACACACACACACACACACACACACACACACATTCGTGTGTATGTATATCATTCCGTTGATAAAAAATTTTTGATTCGCTCCTACTTGCGATTAGTGAATAGTAACAGTTATATAAATATAAGTATAGATGTAGATATAAATTTATTTACTTTTATTTTTTTAGATTAATAAAACATTATTATTGTATGTGGCTTAATTAGCTTTCAAAATAATATTCTTTCTATAGATAACTTGTGCAAGTATATATTAGTGACGTTGGAGGGTAAGTGTGAAGACATCATCCCACGCATCAAGATCTAATTATAATATATTTGAAATTATGTTGCTCTCACCCACATCCAAGGCAGTGCCATCACCCTATAATCTTCCCATGTCCTTTTCTTCAATATCATATGGAAGAAAGAAGGACTTGTCGATGTTTCTATCCAAACTAGCTGAACTGCTCAAAATTTCTCATGGTATCCATTTGATATTTCAGAATTGCTAGATGAATGCAGAAATGATCAATCACCAACTCTATTATCAACAAATAGAGGATTAACATTTAGATTACCAACACTAAAAGAGTCATTATGTTGCAATGAATGAGACCTGAATGATTTGAAACATGGATTGAATTAACTTAATTTGGTAGATATTTAGTATGACTCACAACTTCCAGATCCTTGAGTCTTTGATTATCAAATGATATTATTGTAACACCAAGCCTAACCGAGCTTAAAATGGTTTAGGACTTTTGGGAATTTTCGTAGAAATAGTTAGAAATTAATTGATTTGTTTTTATGTGAAATTAATTGATTTGTTTTTATGTGTGCTTGATTTGTAATTAATTAAATTGAGAAATTAATAGCTATGGATGGAAATAAAATAAATATAATAATAGAGAAATTAAATAAAATAGGAAATTAGGGTTTCTTGAATAATAGGACATA
>CANXYC011595521.1:0-13545 GCA_948193065.1 Aleurites moluccanus
CCATTAACTCCCTCTCCATCAAGTCATTTTGCATCAAAGTCCTACAAAGTCTCAAATAGCTCCCTCACCTTCACTTTTTGTACAATCAAGTCTTATAATTTATTTTCCTAACCTAATTAACTTATTCTATTTTATTTACCCCCAATACAATTCCTAAAGAATTAATTCACAATAATTTACACATAGTACACACACTTTAAATCATATAACACAATATTTATCAATCACATATAATTTCATCAAGTCAATCATATAAGGCAATCAATGGTACTTGAACACATGAATTAATTCATGAAACACATAAGGAAACCAACTCATGCAACCACTCCTAAGTCCCCCTAGGTTTAAGGCACTAGAGTTTAGGTTGCCCGCTAGGGTTCAAGGTTCTAGGGTTAGGGTCTCACGAAGGATATTACAATTAATTTACTTGTTCATGCATCTTTATATCTCATCCTTTAAACTGCTCATGAAAATGCTTTAAATCAAGGTTAAAATTAGAAGCCAAGTTCAACCGAAAACTGAGTCCCAGAATCCTCTTTGGTTTCAAAGACTAGTGTACTTATTTTCCTTTGGGATAAAATTAGAGTCAAAATGGGTATTTACCTTAAATTGTCCCAACAAAAATAACTTAAGGTGGAGACTTCAAATAGTCAAAATCATTTTCAAAAGGCACTAAGGCCGCCTCCTCTGTGAGAAATCATTTCGAAAAAATAAGCATTCCCGATTCGACCATCGGACATTAAGAGTGCTCGAGCGAGGCCTCACAAGCAGTCCATAAGATTTCGATCTATAAGGATGTGAAGCCTGTAAAGCAAAAGTTACGAAGGATGAAGGCAAAGTGCTCTCTCAAGATCAAAGAAGAAGTTGCTAAGTTATTAAAGAACAATTTCATTGAACCTGTCACTTACCCTTCATGGCTAGCCAACATAGTGCTTGTGCCCAAGAAGGATGGGAAGGTAAGAATATGTGTGGATTATAGGGATTTGAACAAGGCCTGTCCAAAAGATGACTTTCCTTTACCTCACATAGACTTATTGGTTGACTGCATGGCCAGATTTGAGATAGTCTCCTTGACTGATTTATATGCGGGGTATAATAAGATACAAGTCTGTCCACTTGATATGGAAAAAATAGCTTTTGTGATAGAATGGGGCACCTACTACTACAAGGTCATGCCTTTTGGATTGAACAATGCTGAGGCAACATATTAGAGAATGGCTACAACTATCTTTTATGACATGATTCACAAGGATGTGGAAGTATATGTCAATGACATGGTTATTAAGTCCAAAACAACAAAGGGACATATAGATGCATTAAGGTATTTCTTCCTTAAGTTAAGACAGTAAAATCTAAAGTTAAACCCTACTAAGTGTGTTTTTGGTGTATCTTCAGGTTTGTTCTTGGGCCATATGGTGAGAAAAAAAGGGATAGAAGTAGACCCATCCAAATCAAAAGCCATTCTAGAAATGCCAGCCCTAAAAATAGAGAAAGAGATTAGGAGATTTTTAGGACGCTTGCAGTACATCAGTCTGTTTATTTCTCAATTGGTTGACTTTTATGGGTTCATCTTTAAATTATTGAAGAAAGGATCTCCTAAGGAATGGAATGATGAATGTTAGCAAGCTTTTGAAAAGATCAAGCAATACTTGCTAAATCCTCTTGTCTTGCAACCACCAAGGCCGGGTAAACCCTTGCTGTTATACCTCTCCGTGACCAAAGAAGCTATGGGAGTAATGCTTGCTCAAAATGCTATAGATTCGCATAAAGAAAATGCCATCTATTATTTGAGTAAGTGCATGCTTGGCCATGAACTCAAGTACAATCAGATTGAGCAGTTATGTCTCACCTTGGTTTGGGTATGCCATAAGCTGCAACATTATTTGGGTTCATACACTATACATGCCCTCGCTGACAAGAACCCCTTGAAATTCCTTATGGAGAGGCCAGTTCTTGACAGCAAAATGGCATGATGGTTGGTAGTTCTAGTAGCTTTCGATCTCAAATATGTTCTACGGAAGGCTATCAAAGGAAGTGTAATAGCTGACCAATTAGCTGCTGCCCTAGTAGATGATGAACCATTCGAACCCAAGTTTTTAGATAAGGATATCATGGAACTAGAACCTAAAGTTTGAAAGTTATATTTCAATGGAGCAGCCAACAACAAGGGTTATGGGGCTAGAATAGTACTTGTCATACCAAATGGGTATCATTTACCTATGGCTATTAAGTTAGTCTTTGAGGTGACGAACAACAAAGCAGAATATGAAGCTTGCATATGTGGTTTAGAGGTTGCCACCAACATAAGGATTGATTACCTAGAGGTCTATGAGGACTCTAATTTGATTGTCTCACAAGCTTTTAGCAGATGGAAAATAAAAGAAGAGTGTTTAGTTCCTTACTATCAACGCGTAACTGATCTAGCATAAAATTTTCATGAATTATCTTTCCATTGTTTGCCTCAAGCCAAGAATCAGTTCGCTGATGCTTTGGCAACCCTGGCCTCTATGATAGACATGATGGGTAACGAGATTGTACGTCCAGTGGTTATTAAAGTGTGAAGGCAATCGGGTTATGATACAACATATATGCATATACAATTAGCCGATGGTAAGCCATGGTATTGGGACATATTCAATTTTTAAAAAAATGACCAATATCCAAAAGGGGCATCTAAATCAGATCGGAGGACCTTGAGGCAATTGGCTAGTAATTTCATACCAAATGGTGATGTGTTGTATAAAAGAGCATAAGACAACATCCACCTCGGGTGTGTGATAGAAGAGGAAGCCTAGCAGATCATGGAATGGGTACATAGTGGTGAGGAAGGCCCACACATGAATGGTTTCGTGTTGGCTAGAAAAATCACGAATCTTGAATATTTTTTGGCTCACAATGAATGAAGATTGTGCTAAGTTTATACAAAGATGTCACAAATGTCAGATATTTTCTGAGCTCCAGAAGTGACCTCCTGTCCCATTACACCCGACTGTAACTCTATGGCCTTTTGCTATATGGGGTATTGATGTCATAGGGTGCATAAGTCCTAAATCTTCGAATGGGCATGAATACATTTTAGTGGCGCAATAGATTACTTCATAAAGTGGGTAGAAGCAACCTCTTACCACATACTTAATTCTAAAAAGGTAGCACATTTTATCCAAACCATAATCATTTATCGGTTTGGGTTGCCTTTTGAGATCATCACCGATAATGACTCTCATTTTCAAAAAGAAGTAACAAGTCTGCTTGAGAGGGAAAAGATTCAACATCATCGATCTTCACCCTATTGCCCTCAAACTAATAGGGAAGTTGAGGCGGCAAACAAAACAATCAAGACTATTTTGGAAAAAATGATCACCAGTCATAGAAGCTAGCATGAACACCTTCCATTTGCATTATGGGGGTATTGGACCTCCATTCGCACACCTACAGGGGCAACTCCATATTCTTTGGTATATGGGATGGAGGCAGTGCTTCCAATTGAAGTGCATATTTGCTCCGCAAGGGTTATGCAGGAGAATCAAATTAGTGAAGTAGAGTGAATTAAGGGATATCATAACTAGTTGAATGCTATTGATGAAAAAGGATGGATGCACTCTATTGGATACAAAGGTATCAGCAAAGACTTGTCCGGCATTTCAATAAAAGGGTAACTAACAGGGAATTGGAAGAAGGCAACTTGGTACTAAAAGAAATCAGAGCTCCTGTTCATGATCCGAGAGGAAAGTTCAGACCAAATTGGGTCGACCCATATATGCTAAAAAAGATCATGCCCGGTGGAGGTGTCATACTCATGGATTTGGATGGGAATGAATTTTTGAATCCTTGTAATCTTCATCAATTGAAAAGGTACTTTGTGTAATGTCCATTTCATGGTGCATTGTATGAACAAAACTATAAGGACCTGATTCTCCCAAAAGAAAATTTTGACGTGTGAAAAAAATGCAAATGGAGATACATAGACAACCCACTTTGGGTACGGTCCAAAACATAATAAATTTATTATTTTTTGTGTTTAGATTAATTGATTTGTGCTTGCTAAGTTAAAAACTTGAATAAGGCGGCTTTGGTAAAAATTAAAACCCGGAAGGGCAGCCCGGGCAAAAATTAGAGGGAAATAAAAAATAAAATATAAAAAAAGAATAATAAAAAAATAAAAAATGTCTTGTTTTAAATTGGATTTTATCAGTCATATTCCAATATTTTTAAATCCAGTTTCGTCAAATTTCGTTTAGTCTCATATGCCAATGTCAAAATAATAAAAATTCTGTCTTATTTTATTCTATAGTTTCAACATAAGTTCAAAATTCTGAATATAGCATAAATATGAAATACATAGTCTAAACCCGTTTTCTCCTAGGATGAATATCCTTTGAGTCGTCAGAGTCATCATCTTCTCTCATAAGTATATCTGGTTCAACCTTTACCTCCAGCTCATCCTTGGTCTCAGTAGTGTCTTTTGGTCCTGTCTTTGTGTCTGTTTCAGAATCCCCAGTCCTCATGTCTACCTCCAACTCTATAGTCAAGGCTACTCTCCTAATCTTCTTAATAGGCCAAACCTCCATGGTAAACCAGGGATCATAATCCTCCAATTTGCTTGATAAGCTAGCAGGACATACAAAATGCATAGACCGCCTCCATCCATTCATTATGGCCTGGGAAACAGGATCAGTAATCAAAAGATATAGGAAAAACTGCTTTGTTTAGTGGGTTATCCTGTGGCTAACCCATCTTCCTCAAAATTCTAGTGCTTTGATAAAATGAGGTCATAGAAATACCCAACAAGTAAACCATCTTGTACCTATAACTCATTACAATGAATGAGTCAATCATTTACCAAGATCAATGCAAAAGTAGATCTTTAAAATTCAGTTCTAAAATCCAGGCAATCCACTCCTTTTATGTGGCAAAGCGAACCTGGGCCCTCCGTATATGGTATTGTGCAGCTGAATATGGCATCCTATATGGAGGAGCCACCATCTGTAGGTGATCCTTATGCTAAACCTAAAAAGAAATGAATAGGATGAAAAAAAAAGGAATTTAAAGAAAAATAGAAGGAAGGAAATACATGATATATTTACCTGCAAAATGATGGGGCTAACAGACCAAGGTCCCTCAACTCTATAGTTTCCATCTAAACTCTGCAGAGTTTCTGCTAAAATTAGACTGGCAATAGTGCAACTTCGCTTCATCTGAGCGATCAACTCCACTACTCAAATTTCTCCCCAGCCAAGTGAGCTGAAAAATAGGCATCCAGCAGTCAAACATAGAACTAGGGCTGTCATTCTATGTTTTTCTCTCACCTTATCCCCCTGAATCTTCTGGATGTTGAAACTCCAGCCATAACTGCAGCTAGGTTGACTTGGTCTCCTATGTCCATAGAGCTAGCAAACTTTTGTTTCAATCCTAAGAGCCTCCTGAAAAAATAAAAGTATCCAACCCGGTATTCGGGGATAGCTAGAGCACCATTTAGATTACTTCCAAGGATAGCATGAAATTCCTCAAAAGTAGGGCACATTTCCTCTATGCCTGCTCCAAATCAGAACACGCAGTCTACAGGATCCCAAAACCTAAGATAAGCCTTCAAAAAATCCCAATCCACTTTCACACTCCTCAAAGTCAGAACACAATTGATCCCATACTTGCTGATTTCCTCGACTTTGTCTAGTTTTTTGGTCCACAAAAATATATGATGGCTGTAGTAGGGTTCCATGAAAAAATTCTAAGAGAAATAAGAGAAAAGAGACAAAAAGAGAGTCTAGAGGAGTGTCAAAGGGAGTCAGAGTGACTTTTTTAGAAAGAGGGGACCCTTTTTATAGAAAAACGTGTCAGACAGGCTGAGACGCGTAGGTCTGGTGCAGCATCATCACAGGTCATAGGCGGCAGCACCACCATATGGTGGCGGCACTGCCATGACCTAGAATATACCCAGGGCGGCACTGCCCCTTCAGTCCGGTGGCAGCGAGCCTTTTGGGCTGGATTTTTTTCTGAATTTTTGAACTTTTTTTTTCAAAACTTAGGGTTTCAGGGGCATTTTAGGGTATTTCCAAATTTTTTGACATTTTTAAACATTTAAATACATTTAATTTTAATTTATTTTTTGGACAAAACATTATATGGCATTTCTTAGCATTTTTAGTTCGTATTCATAACATGCGAAGTCTAATAAAACATCATAAAGTTCATGCATCATGCATACATCAAACATCATTCGTACATCATAGTTCAAAAAAAAGGAAAAAAAAAAAGCAGGGCAAGATAAGAAATAAAGAACCTCAGACAAGTCACTAGTGTCTTCGATGCTGGGGTGGTCCTCCGGTAGACAAGATTGATCAGTCTGGAACTCAAGTCAAGTTAGCATACCTGACAAAGCTAGCTCCATTCTACGTCCTACTTGGTAGTTATGACAGGCCCACTCTATGGTAATCTGCAGAAAGAAAGATTATCAGAGGCTTAGCTAAGGATCTTTTCCAAAAGTAAAAGCCAAGAGAAACAGCATGAACATACCTCAGGGTTATCAGGGAAGTCTAGTGCAAGAGGATGAACAGCATTCGAAAGATGATATGTCTGCATCTCACCATGTGAGTTAGTGTAAAAAATATCTTTAGAGAACTAATAATTAGGGCCTAAGGGGACTCGACCAGAATCAGTTTCCGTCTCAGGAGTAATGCTAGGATCAGCCGAAGAAGGATTTCTTGATGCACCTACACTTTTAGCCTGACTTGGCCTAACAGCAGAAGGACCAACAGTGTCAGATGGGCATTCCAATCATCGACATGGATCACCAACAGGTACCATCAAATGGGTGCAGCAGAATATCACGTAGTCATCCTAATGGATCACATATGGATGAATGGGAAGACTAGTATAAGCCTTGTCAGGGGCACGAATGTCCATACTCAACCTCATGTCAACAAGTGGATGTGCTGGAACCAACCACCTATCAATAGTTTAGACTTGGACTCTCTCTCCTAAGTAGTACAAGTTATATTGAGGAGAGTGAAGCAATAGCCGGGAACAAGCTAGTGTGGCACTTGGGTCAAGTTCTACTGGCATCAGTTGCATCTTATTGATGTAAGGTTTCGTTACAACCTACAAAAAATGATTGTTATAAGTAAAACTAGGAAATATGAGAAAGATAAAGTCAGAAAATACTTGGAAAGTGTCGAGGTTGCCAAAAAAGCTCAAATACTCCCGAATTCATGCACAACAGAACTAGTCCAATATTCCTTGCTCCACCAGATACCAGCCGAAAAACATCCAACCTAGGGTTGCTAAGGGTGGGGGCAAGTGTCGAAAAGTACTCATAAGCCCATACCTGATTCAAGCATTGAAGATAGAAAGTTAGAAAGATAAGGCAAAAGTTCAAAAAAGGTGTAGAAAGTACCTCATACTTCAAGTTAAATAACGGGTGCAGAGAGTACCTCCCAATTCAAAATAAACAAAAGGTGCAGAAAGTGCCTTCTAGTTTAAGTTTAACAAAGGATGCAGAGAGCATACCTCCCTGATAAAATGAGTCCCTCTATAAGAGTTGAAAACTCCCCGGGATAAGTCACACATCTCTCGATACATGGTGCTTAGGATAGCGCTAGCCTAATCATATTCACCCAACAGAGTAATGTCTATCAAGCTTGACAAAATGTTCGAGTTAACATTGTCACGACGTGTATGGTTAAATGTGCATCCAGTTGGAATCAGCATTATTAGTCTGGCTACGGCCACAATTTCAAATAACATGTCGGTAAATGGCTTCAGCTCTCTCAGTCAAGCTTGAAGCCAAGTATGAGGCACTGATATACGATCCCAAGATGGATCCTAACCTATAAGTTGGATCATATCTTCAGGAGTGAAGGTTGTTTTCCAATCATAATATAAATCCAAGTGATGGGTCCCAAAGCGTAAGCCAGTCAGCATTGATAGATCTAGAGGAGTAACTGTCAACTCCCTACACAGAAAGTGAAAAGTGTTTGTAGTATCCCACCACTGCTCAGCCAGTGCCTTGATTAAGGCTACATTGCTTTTAGGGTTTGTTTTGACTTTCAAAAAGGATAAAACTAGTATGCTTTAGCAGGGGTTTTATTGGAGTTTTAGCTGATGGAGCATCAGCCAGATAAGCCAAATTTGACATAGCACCCCTATTTCTAAGAGAGACGATTTTTCAAGAAAAAGAAATTCACTCAGCAAAGATTTGCAAAAAAAAAAGGGTTGAAAAATACCTCGATTCTACCATCCCAGGAAACATATTGTTCTGACTCTTGCAACGGATTCTCCAGGTCAGGATTGTCCCGCTGAGCCTTGTAGCTATGGTGTCCCCTGTTGCCAATAGCACTTCCAGAAGCTGAAGCCATCAAAAGAGAATTCTAGAGAGAAAATCTATAGAGAAAGAGAGAAAAGTAAAAATGAGAGTGAAGGGAATGAGAGAGCTTCACCCCGATTTATAGATTTTGAGAATCTAAAAAATAACCATTATATCCCCAACTTGGCAAAAAACAAGGTAACTTGCATTTTTCGGAGCAGTTCAAGTCAGAATCAAGTGTTGTCAGCTTTGTTGTGTCCGTATGATTTTTCTTTGTTCATAGAGATATCATTTGCCTACATCAGACCTGGGACGCTTTTGTAATTCAGATTATAACAGAAATAGAAAAATATCAGAAAAATAGAAAGTTGTCAGATCAAACCTGTATACCTCAAGACACTACAAAATGTTATCAAAAAGCATTTATTTTGTTTCAGATGGACAAAAATAACCAGTTCATTAACATCACATCTGTCATTCGAGATGGATAGCCGTGATGGGGGCTGCTATGAACATCTTTCTTTACACCCTTCGAACTTGTGCCAAACTGAACGACATTCACTGGAGCCTGAACCATTCACAGACGGACTCAAAAATGTCAGAAATAGGCTCGAACCCATGCTCCCCCCCTAAAGGGAAGCACTGCTGCCCTCTTAGGGCGGTCTTGCTGCTAAGCCTTGGGTGGTGCCACCCTCCTTTTAGGGCCGCAGCTGGTAGCATGTGGTGTGGTGCCGCCCCCTTTGAGCCCCTATGCCACCCTCTTTATCTGGCAGCGCCGCCACCCCCCTCCAGTAGTAATCCCCCTTCATGCCCATGGCAGTTTCCTTTTTTAAGGCTTTTTCACCAAATCCCACATCGAAAAATGACAAAACTTGACCCCCAACTCCCTATTTTAAATAGAGAGCTTCCCCAACCTAGTTCTGGGCCCCAAAATCTCTGAAGTTGAATTTTCCTTCTTAGATTTCACTCTCTTCTCCCTCATATACCTATTATTTTTTTTATTTCTTTAGCTCTCTTTGAGTTTAAAGAAGGATCAAATCCGGGGCATGTGGAGCCTCAAAATTTATTTAATATAAAGTCATTTTGTCCATTTGTTTTCTTTTCATTTGAATTGTCAGGTAAAAGGTAGTTTGAACATCTCCCCGTGCTTCTATCGATTCAAGGTGGAACTCTGATCTGGAAGAGCATTCCATCCATCGCCTCCCCAAAGAACAAGACAAAAGGTATCAACTCATAAACTCCTTCTTCTTTGTTTATTTTGATAGAGCATCAAAATAAACAACTCATCTTCTACTTTTCTTTAGTTTGATAAAGAATCAAAATAAAGAACCAAAACATGATAAATTTGGCATAAAATCAACCCTCCTTCGCAAGAAGGAAGAACTGCATGGGTTTTGATTCCCATTCAACGGGATACGCAGACAAACTGTATAAAAGCTTCAAATCCAAAAATGTTAAAAAACCATCTTTGTCCTTTTACTTTGTTTATTCGATTCTTATTTTTGTTTATTGGATGTACTTTTCTTTATTTTATGTTAGATCTTTGGGGAATGTGTGATCAACCTAGAACCCATAAGAGCTAGAGTTGATATCTCCTATTTTGTAGAGTTGATATCTCCTATTTTGGATTTTTGAATTGTAATAATTTACTTTATCGCTCTTTTATTGCTTTATTTCTTTATGTATTCATCTTGTATGTCATTTCATTTATATATGCCATTCTTTAAATTATTCATCAAAGTGTTTTAAATCAAGTTAAAATTAGAAGCCAAGTTTAACCGAAAACCTAGTCCCCGAATCCTCTTTGGTTTCAAAGACTAGTGCACTTTTTTCTTTGGGATAAAATTGGTGTCAAAATGGTTTTACCTTAAATTTTCCCAATAAAAATAACTTAAGGTAGCGACTTCAAAACTTAAAATTATTTTCAAAAAAAGGCGCTAGGGTCATCTCAATCTGTGAGAAATCATCCCGAATGAGCATTTTCGATTCTAATTCAGTTGGACAGGATGCGTTGCTCGGGCTAGGCCTCACTCTTACCTCAGTTGTACTTAAAAGTACAAAAATGCAATATGCTTGTGTTTGTGTGAAGTTACTTTTATATAGGATCATGTAACGGCAATTACAATAACGTAACGACCGTTATGAATTATTGATGAAATAGAGCAGAAAGATACAAAAATATTTTTAATGCCTATTACAATACTAAAAACGCCCATTACACTATAGTAATAACTGTTACAAGAAGAATGACAAAATTTGAGCAAAAGTTACATAAGCAATTTTAACGCTCGTTACTAAGCAGCACGTCCGTTACAGATATATTGTTGAAGAATTGGAAGAAGATACGGAGAGCAAGATCATCAAGTATTATAGTACTTCACACAAATTATGTTTTATGTGGAACAACCGTTACAACTCAATAACACCCGTTACTAGAGGTTAGGTTGTCACATCAGATGGATCAGTTAAAATTTATAGCCATTAGAAGTATTTTTTTTAAGACTTGATTACCATTAAATGAAATCCAAACGGTCATAATTTATTGCAAAGTTTTGAAAACTATAAATAGATGATATTTTGAAGATAAAATAATTTAGGAAAGCAAAAGATTAACTATTTTATTGAATTTGCTCTCATCTTTATATTCTTTGTTGTTTTAAAAACTTTGAGCTCATAACTTATATCTTTAGGTTTCATCCTAACTTGTGCTAATAAAAAAGTTTTGTGCTCTTATTTGTAAACTCTTGTAAAGTATTGTAAAGTCTTGAGATTGACTTTAAACATCTTGTGAGTTTTTATGGAGAAAGACTTGATTGATGGAAAGCCAATTGTAAGGAAGGGTGAAATCCCTTTGAAACTATTATAAAGGTTGGGTTGTGGACTCGTTTTAATACAAGCTCAATATCGAGTTGATATTGAGAGAAGTGGATGTAGGAGAAGTTTTGCTCCGAACCATGATAAATTGGCTAAGCCTTCTCTAACTCAATCTATTTTTATTTCTTTGCTTTAATTTATATTGGTTATCATTGTATTTGAGATTTATTTGTTGTCACGACCCAACCTGGGAGTCGCGACGGTCCTAGGGCACGGGTGTTGCCTAAGCTACCAGTACCATAAAGAACCCCTTTATCTATATGATATGGCAAACAATTCAATATCAAGCTTATACATTCTGCCAGAAGTGACCTATACCAGAAAGATTAAAAAGGTGGACTCAATAGATCATTCTCTCAAAAAATGTTCTATGCTACATCTATACATCCATTGGTAAGGATATGGAGGTCTAAATCTGAGAATTCTCTTAGAAATGGTGAAAGATAGTCTCCGCTACACGGATGCAGGACTGACAAAAATTATCGAGATAAATAGAAATGATAATGATATTTGTAAATCACTTCCAAATATTATGCAGGAATCCTTAGAATTCTTGAGTTCAGAATTAACAATAATTACCAGTTATATTATTAGCATAATTATGGAATGTGGTGAGGATAAAACTATTCGTTATCCTTATCAAATTTGGGATCTCCGTCCTGTTATGGCTAAGAAATTTATTAACCCACAAAAAGTTAATAATTAAAACTTAAATTTTTATTTTACCATGTATAAAGAAAACAAGATTATTACCCAAGCTGTGAGAATTGAAAATTTCAAAGCTAGCCTGGAGAAGGCAATCTATGCAAGAAATTATGTCATTCTCGAAGATGGTAAAGTATTTGTTACTATATGGTCTCAATGTACTCTCATTACAAGAGTATTGTCCATGATTAAGGGACGAGAAAAAGAACAAAAATTATTTCTAAGACTAGTGGATTGAGATCCAAGTCTGAATTTTCAACCCGAAACTATAAAGGTTTGGAAGAAGGTTACTCAGTTCAGAGAGCGACGTATTGCAGAAGAGATGGCTAGGGATTATGCAGAATTAAGAGAAAGTATGGATGCCCTAGTCATCAACTCACAGATGGAGTGACAAAAACGTCATCCATGATGTCAGCCTCAGCGTGATAAATGAGGAATTGCTTTTCAGAAGTAGTTGCAGATGAAAGTAGCTTTAAAATTTGTGGTCCTGATGAAAAGAATTTATTTTCAGATAAGGACTAACTCCTTAGTTATAAAATTAAAGCAGTCATTATCTTTATTTAATTGTTGTGTTGAATATAGCTGGAAAACAGTACCAGAGGCACTAGTTGTCCATTTATTTTTGTAGTTATGTAAAGTTGGCATACTATTACAGCTACCTATTTTAATTATTATACTATGTTAATTATTTTTTCTTTTGAGCTGGCAAACAGTAATACAGACACCAGTTTCATTTGTAAAAAAGTCTATATATATACCTCTTCAGCTTATTAAAGAAGGGGAGTGAAATAAAATACAGAGTTTATTTAAGAAAAATCTTTTCAAGTCTTTATTTGTATGATAATTTTACTTCTATATACCTTTCATTCTTCAAAACGGTCTGATATCCGGGAGTGTTGCAGTAAGACCTAACCAAAAAAGGGCAGTAAATCATATCCTCCATACCTTTCTGAAGGTATTGCTAGTGACGAACTTGAAAGGAGGGCTAAAATTATTGCGGAAGCTAAATGGACCTGGTTTGCAATGGTATATATATTATAAATGTTTTAAGTTTATATTTAAACGTTTATGTCTTCCACCCGATCTGCTTAAAAATTCTATAAAAATTTGGGCAGCATCTTCTCTATAAAAGGTTTATGCCCAGCTATAAACATGCAAATAAGCACTTCCAATATATATCATCATCATCATTGATCCCTCTAGATCTCCAATATCAACTCAATACATATATCTGTATCTCAAACTATATCCATACATAGCATCATATATATATATATATGCAAAACCATTTAAATACAAACACATACATATACATGCCCTTATTTAATTTTCAGTACCATAGAACTTTTATATTATACAAATATTTACATATAATTTTAGGACTGGAATATTACATGTCACAAGTTTCAAAATTTTCACGGCGAGGATAGGAAGTGCCTATGGAATACGGGCTTCACTGCAGATCTAAAAATGATAACCACTGAAGAGGGTCAGTATAAAAATACTTAGTGAATCCATATATATAAAAATGCAGTAGATGATCATTATACCATGATTGCCCATATATGGCCTGTAGAATTAATATAAGATAACAAGTAAAGAGTATAACAAGTATCCATATATGTATCCATATCAATATTCATATAAGTGTCCAGTGTACGAGTCAA
>CANXYC011595901.1:0-15047 GCA_948193065.1 Aleurites moluccanus
TCTATCTCACACACAAACAAAACACACCACAAATTTTTATTACACACAAACACTATCTCTATAAAAAACACACATATATATATATATATATATATATATATATATATATATATATATATATATATATATATACTGTATGACTGATACTAGCAACAAAATTGACGTATGTCCTGAAATTAAGAGTTAAATAATTTTTATCCAATTACAGAAGTTGTATTATATGTTTGTCAGTGTGAGGAAGTTTCAATGGTATTTTCTCCTGCAGAATACAGATAAGTACATATTCAAGTTGCATGTGCACTTGTGCAGTACGTGATTTAGGACTTTTATTCAATCACTTGCATATTTGTCCCTACCCTTGCTAGTGGTGCATATATTTTAACTAATATTCTAACCTACATCACGAGCATAATATCATCACCTCCATTACCTCTTAAAATCTTGGTCCTTTCAAGTTCATTAAAAGCCCTTGAATTAGTGGATGTTTTTAAAGTTTTTTTTTACTGCAACTGTTAATTTTTTTTTACTCTCATTAAATTCATTTAGTTAATAATATTTCATTGGTCTATTTTTATCTGTTATTTAAAATTTTGTATATATATTAAGACACTTATTAATTATATTCAAAATGACTTATTTAATTTTATATTTTTAACCTTATTTTGAATTAAATTATTATATTCTAATTAAATACTATAAGGATAAAGTCAGAAAAAGTTAATAAATATTATTTTCGAAATTTAAAACAATTATTAAAAATGAAAATTGATGAATTTCTAAAAAAAACAAATAAAAAAAACAGAGAAAATAGTTATTAACTGTTAGATAGTCAAACAACAACTGTTTATAAAAACTCAAATTTGAAACTTTTTTAAATAAATATTACTTATTTAAATTAAAAGGCTAAATTATCTTTTTAAAATAATATTTAAATAAAAAATTAAATATCATTATTTATTTTTAATGGCCATTAAATATATTAACAGCTGATAATAATTTTATTAAACACTTGTAACAATCAACTATTAACTAACAATTATCAGTCAAAGGCGGGACCAAATTGAAAAACACTAAACTATAATATATTAAACTGTAATTTCACATATACAATTATATTTCATGTTGATATGGATATAGGTACAGTGCCACATCAATTGACTTAAAAAAAAAAAAAGGAATACAACTCCAATAACTCATTTAATAGATTCTTGGAGGGGCCCTATAATCAAATAAAAAAGAAGAGGTAATCTAGAAGAAGTGAAACAAAAATTGCAGTATATGGTGCCGATTTACACCTGCAAAGCTGTTTATTTTTAAGCTAAAACAACAACTTCATGCAAGGGCTTTTGGCAAAACAAAGGAAGGAAGAAAAGAAAAGAAAAATAACAGGAGGGTTAATGTGAAATTAAGGAGGCTAATGTGAAAATAAATAAATATATATATGGAGTTTTTATTATCCTTGGGGGCAGGGGATCCAATAAATTTAAAAATAGTTCCGCTTCTGACAATCAGCTAATAATTATCATTAATAATTGTTACGAACAGTTAGATTAAATAGAATATTAATTTTTTTATTAATATTTTTTTAACACTACATTAATAAAAACCTAGCCAGCTTTTTTTTTTTTTCAGTATAACATTGATTGGATGGCCAAAATATATACATATATAGGCACCAAAACAAAGCACAAATAAAAAATAAGAGATGCAATTAAATGTATACTGGAGCAGCAATGAAATAAATGTACATTTACGTATAAAGAGCATTTTTCCATACAAGAAGATTTTTCCCTCTCCATAAGAGAGATATTGCTCTCTAATACCCATACTCTTCAGCAATTATTTTTCCCTAAGAAATGAAGCCACGTCCTCGTCAACTTAATAAAAAAAATAATACACGCTAAAAGATATAATTAAGAATACTATATACATCTACAGATTAATTATTCTAGAACACTAGCAACGAATTTTTGATATCATAGTTCATCTTCTCCAAATTAGGCTGCACAGCAAATTGGATCATAGCTGGGGGTCCACAAGCCAAAGCCAGAGTATTGTCTGATCCTTCAGGAACATGGTTTCTCAGGATACTTTCAGTGATGAACCCCACACTATATTGCCACCCTTCCTTAATAGATTCTTGAACTACATACCACACCTTTAATCTCTCACTGTGTTCCTTGGCCCAACTATCAAGCTCTTCTCTTAACAAAATATCATCCTCTGTTCGATTTGCATAGACCACGTACATTTCTGTATAATCTTCTGGGTCCTTTAAAATTGCTTGAATCACTTGATAAATTGGGGTAATCCCTGTCCCACCAGCCAACATGGTTAGCTTCTTTGCAAACCTTGGTTTACCATGGATCATAAAATTCCCTCTCCCAACATACTCAATGTGACCTAATGGACCTTTCACGTCTATTACTGACCCTAGGTTTAGTGAGTCAAGATATTGGGACATTATTCCTCCATTAGGGAACTTTGGGTGCACACCCTTGAAATAAATCTTTATCACAAGGTCAAAGTACCCCACGACATCAATAGTGCTTGTTGGTGTGTAAGCTCTCATGCATAGCTTCTCATCAATGGTAGCACATAAAAATATATGCTTTCCTACTGGTAATCCTAAAACTTGATCTTCTGATGGTAATGCAAATCTAAAGAGTCGCACATCATGAGATAATGACTCTTTATTTATTAGTTTGCATGGAATTTTCTCACGTGGTATCAGAGCAATGCTTCTTGCAGGTGTAGGTGGTGCGATTTCTTTAATAGGAGTTAAATGTGTTGCTCCGTGGACTGAGTTGTTAGGTGAAGAGGCACCATAATCAGACGTATAAGATGATGCAGAATCGACAAGTTCACCAATTCGATAACCCTCGAGCATTTTTTTGGCTTTATCGGAATGTATGGCATCAAATTCTTCAGTACAGTCGGTTCCTGCATTGATCAGAATGCTGTCGATGCCGCCAGGATGTTCTTTAAGGAAGCGAGTGCAGTCATAAACGTGGCCATGGACGATAATCCAACAAGAATTGGCGGAGTTGTGTTTCCTGAGCTCAGCCATGGAGAAGGTTTTTGAGGAAGTGTTCATGAAAGGAGTTGAGACACTTTTCTTTAGTGTTTGGTTAGTTTCTGATGATATTTCCAGGTGTCTTTCTTTAGCCATCCATCCACCGGACTGGTTTCCCGGCACGGTGGGGTGCTCAAAGACAATTCCAATTTTACCCTTTTGTCGTTTGCACACATTTGTTTTTATCCGGAACCAGCAGTTGTTCATCATTCCCTACACATTATTGTACCATAAAGACAAATTAGACAACTATTGTATTTGTACTTTGTGAAATTGTTATAAAGATTAAAAAAAAATAAAAATTCTCTAATCCACTAAAACTTTATATCAAAGAAAAAAATGAAAGAGGTGAGGTGAGATCAAAATATAGGATATATATATACTCTTTGATTCATAATTTAAAATTATACTTTAAATTAAAAAAAGAGTTAATAATATTGTTAAACATTGTTTGTTTATAACAAACAATTAGAATACAACATTTATATTTACAAGATCAATAATTAGTCTACTATCCACATCAACTACAAATAATAATAAGTAAAGTAACCGATTAAATTAATCTAATTAATTAGTCCAACTTCAAGCATTTGACAAAATTGAGGCCAAGCTAATTTAAGGACAGTGAAAGTAACAGGTGGATTGAAGCGCACATAATTCCACTCTGTGGGGTTAATGAGGGTACAAAATTTTTGACTCCAAATTCCAAAAGTCCCATTTCACCAACTGGACTCTCTTGTGTCGTCTTCTTTAACACAAGTGGTCGCAACTGACAACTTGATGATATTGGCCCCGTCCTAACTTGAGAAATTTTGCCAATTGTTTAGTTTTGACTAAGTATTTATATATTGAAAAATTATTAGCTGTATTGATAAATAAAAAAAAATAGTGCATTATGAATAAAAAAAAATGTGATTTATTTATATTAATAAATTTATATAAATAAAAATGAATTGCATTCGACCAACTGAATAATTTCATATTATATATGTATATATATATATTCCCAATTTTATAAATTTTCAAAAGATATTATATTTTACCATATTATTATTAATATATTAGTGTTCAAAATAACACTACGTACCATAACGTTCCAAATGATCTTCTCTGGTTGGGTGTTAAGGGTCTCATCCCAGGCTCGAACAGCAATCTCTTTGGCTCCAAGAAGGTCTAGGACCTCTACTTCTATAGACCAGAAGAACCAGCACCAGTATTTGCCATACTTGTTTGGCTTCTCCGGATGGTCCAACGTACAAACTTGCCACGTTTCACCACCGTCCATAGTCACCTCCACCCGTGTCACCTTCTTTCCACCACCTGTATCAAAAATTGCACCAAAAACAATATTACTTTCCATCACCTTAAGGACGCTTTCCGAAAACTTATCATTACAAAACGTACGTTTCAATTTGCTTACAATTCATTTTTTTTTTTTTTTTTTTTTGTCTGATGGGAAATTTTAGCAATTTCTGGAAGTGTTTTTTTTTTTTATTCTATAATTAGAAGATTACGGTTCTCAAACATTATATCCTATTTTTAATCTCTTGATGTAATATAAGAAAATTGATTGATTGTAATGGGTTGAAAATCAAACCGATTAAATTGAATTAAATCAAATTGAAATCGATAATTTTATAATTGTTTGATTCGATTTTAGTTTGAAAAATAAAATAAATCGAATATTTGATTTGATTTACGGTTAAATTTTTTTTTTTTTTAATTTCAAATCGAATCAAACGAAAATTTTATATATATATATATATATATATATATTGCTTTTTATTATTATAACAATTATATGTAATACTAATTTAAAATTTAAAAATAAATAATAATTCATGAAAATAACTAAAAAAAAATCTAATTCTTAATAAAAATTTATAAATTATAAATGTGTTAAATAATTGAATAGACAAATTTTATATTATACATTAAACTATTTTCGAGTTTTTTTATCACACACGCGCATATATATATATACTTTGTAGGTATTTTTTCTAAATTTATAATAAAATAATAAATATTTCAAAAAAACCTTTGATTTAAATTTATAATAAAATAATAAATATTTCAAAAAAATCTTTGATTTGAAACTGATAAACTGAATATGATCAAATTCAACAAAATCGATAGTTTGGTTATAATGATAATTTAATTTAATTTGAAAATTTTTCAAATTGAAATAATTGATTTAATTTGATAAAAAAATTTTAAACCGATCAAATCAAACCGATACCACTCATAGTTCAATTTGATAAATAAAATTACTTCACTTAATATTTAAATTCACTCAATCTGACTAATTTATGCTAGAGTCAGTTAGACCTAAAAAAGAGCAAAATACTTTCAATATCAATTTTTTTCGTTTATAAAAATTGAATTCAAAATTTTATTTAAGAGAAAAAAGTTACTTATCATTTGAATCAATAAGTATTAATAAAATGAATGTGTTATTAATTATAGCAGTTTCATACATTTACTGAAATGAAAAATATATATTTAAATTCCAATCAAAATCAATTTTGTTATTTATATCAATTTCATCAGTATATATTAAATGACTAAATATACTTTCCATTAAAGGAAAAAAAAATGTACCAAAGAAAGCAAAAATAATCGTGTTAGATTCTTTTAGCAATATGAAACATAGGAATCATGGGATTTGTATAAAAAAAAAATCTCATTAAATTTTTTATTTATTTTTAATTTTTTTAAAAAATTACAAAACTCACCAGAATATGCATAACCTTTCAAAGAGAATGGTCTCTGAGTGGTCCACGAGTTAATTGGTAAGATCTCTTCATGAGACGGTGTCGTTATGACTGAATTTATATTTAACTCGTTGATTATATACTCTGGCTTATACCACCATGCTGGACATTAAACAACACCATCGATCAAAATTTATTTTTTATTTTTTCAAAATAGAAAAATTATTTTGTATTATAAATTGGATATTCAATCAAATGATAATATATATTACCTTCAGCATTAGCAAGCTCAGCATCAACATGAGAAGGAAGGACTCTGTTGTCTTTATAATGATAATAGTTGTCCGATTCTTTAGTGGTAACAATAATTCTTTTTAACCATTTAACCATACGGCCGCCAATAAATCCAGGAATAATCATCCGAACAGGGAACCCATGATCTGGAGCCAAAACCTCACCGTTTTGCATGTAAGCTAATATTATATCACGTGATGGATCCATTGCAAACTCCGTCTTGATACTGGTCCCATATTTAGACCCACCTCCACCGGGCAAATCCTCAGCTCCTTCAAAACACACATTGAGGGCCCCTTTTTTCCTGCTGCAGATCCCACACCGCTGCAGCACCAAATGTAATGGTACACCGCGCCACACTGAAGTAGAAACTCCTGCAGCTCCCCAGTTAAACCCTATGGTTTGTCTTATCATATTTTGTTCTTTTCTTCTATTGCCCGCGCAAACCAGGGTCACGGGAAGTTCTCGACTCGGGAAATCGTTAACAAGCTGGTCCATGGTGAACCGGGTTGCTTTTCTAACCAACCCGCATATCTCCACGGTCCAGTCCATCCAACTCGCTTTAGGAACTGAACCATGGTTACGGACGTAGTGGAGTGGTACTGGAGTTATGAACCCGTGATGTATGAGTCTGGTTAAAGGAGGTTCAGAGTTGAAAGGATGTTTCCCCGTGAGCCGGATCATGGACGGGTTACGCTCGACCCAATTATCAGCTGTTCCTTCATCTCGCGGATCGAAAGTCGACGGCTCTAATTTGCTATTGCATTTGAGGATTAGATCCTTATAATCAGCTTCATCGTCACTGGAGGAATCTTCCTCCATTGTGGTAGGAACAGGTTTTTCGTTGGTCCGGGTGAAATCTTGGCTGAAGTTGAAGCTACGACCCGGAGAATCAGATCGGGGGGTCGGGCCTGATTTGAATGGGCGAACAACACAGTTTAAAGCGGGTTCAAGGAGGAAGTGGTGGTTATCGACTGAGGCCGCCATTACAAACCAGAGAGAAGAAAAAAAAAATGAAAAAGAAGTAAATATTTTTATCCTTCAGCTTTGATATGATTCATGAGTTTTGAATTTCAACCTGGGATTGAAGGCGAAAACGAAGTTGCATTTGGTTAGGATTTTTATAGCATAGGCGTCGATGGGGATTGCGGTCGAAGTGTGTGAAAGGGCCAAATGGGACCCATATGATTGGATTCTAATGGGCTAAACTTATAACCAATGAAATGACGTCATTTTTCTTTTTAAAAAAATTGTTTGCTAGTAGCGTTGGATGGGACCCCGTGGCTCGAGAGGTTGCTATGAGCCAAGGGATCATGGATTTAGCTTCAGCCACACGATCTATAAATACTAGATTTCCACATCTACAACTTTTTGTGTCTAATTCCAATTGTATAGATATTTTAAGATTTGTGTTGTTAACACGAAATGATCATAATTACTAAACTTTTACTAAACCACAAACATTTATCAGCAAATAGCTAAAAATTTAATATTAATTATTATGAGTTGATAAATTAAATAAATATTTAATAAAATAAAAATTATTTTCAACTTTTTCTTTTGGCAAAAAAAATTATTTAGTTGGAGATATCATTTTTATTTTAATTATTAGAATTCAAAAAGTAAAAAAGAAAAATTAATAAATTTTAATTTATTAATATTAAAATCACACTTAAAATTATGAAATTATAAATTTAAATTTAGATCAAAGTTAAATTTCTAAAAAAAAAATTATAAATTACAAAAAGAAAATAAAAATAAAAAGTTGATGCGCAACCATATATATATATTATATTATTGCATGGATCCTTGCCTCCTTGTCCTTGGTGACTAAATGCATGCACTCGTCCTGTGGATAGTGTTTTCATATTAAAATAAATAAAAATATCAGATTAATTAAAATATTTTATTATTTATTAATTAAATAAATGGATTAAATCTGTAATGATGTAGGTAAATATTTCGTAAATAAGGTGTTATTTATATTTGGTAAAAGGTAGATCAAATGAGATCACTCCACCAGTAGATAATTGCAAGCGGCGAAGAAAATATTTAATTATTTAATTAAATTAAACCACACAAAAGACTCTAATAATTAGGGTGTAATTAGGGGATTAAGGTAGGGATGGCAATGGGCGGGAAATTTTCGTTCTCCGCGGGGATTTGTCCCGAATGGGATGATAATTTTTTGATTTGTCTCCCTATGGAGACGGAGATAGAGAATATTTTTTTCCCATTAACGGGGACAGGGCGGAAATGAGGAGTGTATTCCCACCCCGTGGGGATCCCTATCTCCGTCCCCGTGGGAACCTGTTATTATACTTGATTAATTATTATATTTATTTAATTATTCCTTATATAAAATTAAATTAATTAATAACACACACACACATATATATATATATATATATATATATATGAATAATTTGTTCAATAAATAATTCTTATGAGATTGTTAGAGTTTATTAAAAGCACTTATTAGATTAAATTTGTTCAAATACTCATAATTTAATATATGCTGAATTTTTAATATTTTATTAAAAAATATTACTGAATATTTTTTATGTATTAAAATATTTATATTTTAATTATGTTTGGTTGATATTTTATGTGTTTGAATTTATTAATATTTTTTAAATAATTTTTTTTTTATATTTTTAGCTATTATTAATGAATTTTATAAATATAAACAAATTTAATAATACAAAATTTAAGCGGGGAACGAAGATCCCCGCAAGGATGAGAATGGGAACTAAATTATCCCCGTATATGAAACGGGGATGGGGATGGGGATGGGGATTCTCCGCTAAGGCGGGGGTGGGGATGGGGATGGTTTCCCTGCCCCCGCCCCCGCCCCCGCCCCCGCCCCGTCCCATTGCCTTCCCTAGATTAAGGTTAGTTCTAGCCCTCTTTAAATTTTTTAAATATATATATATATATAAATGTAAATTTTTTAAATGGTTTTTTAAAATTTTTAAATATATATATGTAAATTTTTTAATGGTCCAAAAAAAAATTGTATATAATTTATAATATTAAAATTTTTAATAATTTAATTTTAACCATTTCTAATAGCATTAAAATTATATGTATATTTTTAACTGGTTCTCCTAAAAAAATAATATATAATTTATAATATTAAAAAATTTTATTAATTTAATTTTGATTCTTCCTAATAAAATTTTCTAATTACACTCCTAGCAATAACTTTTTTTACTTTCCAGGAAGAACACCAATTTCGACTTTGCTGAAAAAAATATATAGAGCAGAGTTAGCTAGAAATTATATTAATTATTTTACTATAGTTTTTTGGCTATTTTGCATCATTACCAAAGAAGAAGATAAATTAAACCATACATATATAAATTGTCCGGTTGATTAAATTCTCATGCACTTCTTATTCTTATTATTATACTTGAGAAATAATTTGGTGTTCTCTTGATTTTATTTTTCCTTATGTTGATTGAGTTATAAAGTTGATGGATAGTATGCTGAGTTGCTGACTTCATGTTGCATTCGTCTCTGTATTTCTAGAATTTTTATTCGAAATATATTTTTGAAACGAGACAGAAAGAAGATTTTATTGTAATATAAAATAGTATCTAGTATTTATAATATTGATACAATTTTATTATATACATATTAAGCTTATTAATTAACTTGCTTAATACAAAAATGTTGTTGTTGCCTATACATTACATAAAATCTTAATATCTTAAGTGATGAGAATCAAATATTATATAAAACTTTTTACTCTAACAGTTGCAAGTTAATCAAGATAAATATCGTGGTACAATAAATATTAGTCTTACCATTGTAATGGGCGGGATGGGAAGGGAAATCATCCCCATCTCCATCCTTCCATCTTTGTTACCACCTCACAAATGTAAACAATTTAGTCTCATATTCATTTTTATTTTCATGAAAATCTTCATCTCTTATTTAAATTTTATATTATTAAATTTATATATATTTATAAAATTTATAAATAATAGCTGAATATAAAAATAAATTTATTTAAAAAATATTAATAAAATTCAGAAATATAAAATATCAACTAAATATAATTAAAATGTAAATATATTTAATATATTAAAAATATTCTACAATATTTTTATAAAATATTAAAAATTTAGCATATATAAAAATATGAGAATATTTAAATAAATTGAATCAAATAAATATAAAAATTTTCAAGAAACTCCAATAATTTTATAAATATTTATGCATTTAAAAATTCAATACATGAATTAAATATAAATTTAAATAGATAATTTACATGTATTAAAAGAATAATTATTATTTTTTAATATAATGAAAAAAATAAATATTAATACATAGTTTTGAATGATAAAAATTAATTGTGTTTATATATATATATATATATATATATATATATATATATATATATAATTAAGTAATTATAAAATCAAGTTCTTGGAAGACGAGGATGAGGATCTCGCGGAGTGAAAAATATATTTTCATCTCTGTCTCTTCCCTACTAATAGAAAAAAAATATATTTTTCATCCCTTTTTATAGAGAGAGAAAATGAGAAATTTTTACCTCACTCGAAAATAAATCTCTACAATGAACGAAAATTTTCCGCTCCATTATCATCTTTATATTTTAACTAAATTTTGAAATTTTAATTTTATTATAAAATAATAAATAAATTCACTTAACAACTGAATTAAATAGTTGAGTTAGTCATAAATAATTAGGCAGTCTTAACATGAATGGAATAAGGGTAAATGGGTAAATGACAAATGTGAAGACAAGTTTAACTAGAACAAGTGATTAATTATATATATAAAGTAAGAGATAGTTAGAAGGTTCTTTGAATTTGCAACGGAGAAATAGTGATGGACAGCTACAATGGTAAAAGTTAGGAGCAGAACAAGTAGGTTAAATTAGAGAATAGACAAAGCCAAATAAATAAAAATAGAACAGAGAGACAAAACTGAGTATGTGAACTGTGAATTGGCGCATGGGAACCCCAACGGCCAAAGGAGAAGAAGGTTAAAAAAAAAAACATGGGGCGAGCAAAGGATTCGAGAAGTTTTAATAGCATAAAATCCAGAGAAAGAGAGATGGGTCAGGTCATATAAGAATTTTAGAAAGGATCATTAAAAATAATTAGCAACTCGAGGCAACTCCGTAAATTTTTGCTTGCAATAAGAATATAAATTTATTTTATAATTAATATAATTTTTTATCTATTTTCTTCATTTTAAAAAAATAATCATATATTTTTTCGTCTATCTCAAAATATAATTTTATTTTATTTTTAGATATTAATTTAGTAGATAAATTTTAAATATATTATTTATTAATTTACATTAAAACCATTACACATATTAATTATATTTTTATTTTTTTATATTAAAATTATGAACTTAATTAAAAATAGAAATATTTTAATTATAATAAATATTAAAAAATAAAAAATATTAAAAAATATATAATAAGAGTATTTTAAAAAGAAAATGATAAAATTAATATGATAATTAAAAATAATTAATTTTTTTAATTTATGTGTAAAATAAAATATGATATTAATAAAAATAATTAATATATTTTTTTCTTCGTACGTCTTATCTCGTTGTAATTGTGTAACTACTTAAATTGGCCTTTCGGTGAAGCTTTGAGCCAATGTTTATACCTTTTTTTTTTTTTTTTGGTTACTCTCCCTCCCTCTCTTTTTCTTTGTTCAAGATTGATACTTTTTTTTTTCCTTCTAATTTTAATAAGGTCCATAGATTTATTTGTTGGGAAAATTGTGTGCTAGCTGTTTTTGTGCATATCAAATTAATTATAAAATAATATTTTCAAATTTCTTTATGAATATATTTATTGTATTGTTTATTATAAAAATATAAATACTCTTTTTAATTTAGTATTTTTCATATTAAAATTGATATTTATTCTAATTTTTACAAATGAAAAAAGGTTTTATATTATTCATTATTTATTTATTTGTTAATTTTATTTTCTTTCAAAATTTGAACACGATATTATTTGGAACACACAGTACAACTCTTGCTCTGCTCCTCACAATATGGTGTGATGTGATTTCTCCACTGAAAAATAGCCATTAATTATTATTATATATATAATTAATAAATCTATAGATAATTTTTTTTTTTATTTTTAGAAAAAAAAATATACAATTTTTTTTTTCTTTCTTCTTATTTATTTATTAAAATCCCACATTATATTATTTTCTCCTTTGTCACTAGATTTTTGGTTCACTCTTTGGATTGGTAGAACCCACATTTACGTCTCTCCTTCAATTCTTTTTTTTAATAATAATAATAAATAAAATCTATTTCTTTTGATTTATAATTTTATTTTACTTATTAATTTACGTTTTTATTAATTTTGCTTTTGGAGATAATAATTAGTGAATTCATAAAATAGGGAGTTCATTGTTTTAAGAAAAATCTTTTATATAGTGGTTCATATGAACTAAGTTCATTATTACTATTATAGTACTTAACTAATTAATATTAAAAATAATTTATTTTGAAAAATAAGTGAATATTTGATAAAAAAAAAATTTAATGCTGATTTTTAATAATTGTATTAAATTCGTTTACTTTTTTAATGATAAATATTAGTTATTAGTTAGTCAAAAAATTATTATTTATAAAAATTTTAATTTAATTTTTTAAAAAATAATACTTACTTATTTAAATAAAAAATTAAATTAACATATTAAAAATAAATATATAAAGATAAAGATAAATATTAATATAAACATATTAAAAAAAATTAACAGATGATAATAATTTTATCAAATATTTATAACAATCATCTATCAGCTATTAATTATTAATAACAGTTAATAATTAATTATTAATTATTAATAATAATTAATATTATTATAAATAATTAAATTAAATGAAGCTTAAATATATATTTATTCTTTCTTTCAGTGGTTCATAAGATAAAGAATCTTATATATATATATATATATATATATTAAAGGAGCGCTTTTTACTTAAAAAAATATATATATCTATATTTGTATAATTATCATGGACCAATAGGACTAGGTATCACAAGTGATTCCTATTGAACCATAAAAGCTTTTAATGGGTCTATAGTTTAATCATTATTATATGATTATTATAATTATTATTTTTGATAGGGGTGAAATTGAAAAGTCCAACTTTTAGAGATTGACGGAATTATTTATGAATCTACTTGTTGGAGTAGCAAATTGTTATTTTCTTATAAATTTATCACATCCAAATATTTTTTTATTATGAGAAATAACTCCAATGTAATTAAATTAAAAGTTCATTAGTAGAATAATAATTTATTTATATTAAAATAATTATATTTTAATATTTTAAATTTTTATTATAAATATACTTATTATTTTACTTAGTATAAAGATATTAATATATATTTTTTTACTTTATTGAAAGTGGTATATACTTAATTAAATCTAATTCGATATTAAAATAAAGTCTTCAATACAAATGGTTTCATATTTTAGAAGTTGGCAAGTGGGGGCTGTAATTCCATTAAAGTGTTTGGGAAATTGAAAAAGTTGGAACTTGGAATGAGGGGTGAGTAAAAAACGGTCTAATAAAAATTTAAATCAAATTTAATTTAATTTAATCGATTTAATTTAATTCGATTTAAATTTTAATTTAATTTAATTTTTTTATAATTTTAATCGATTTGATTTAATTTTTTTAAAAAAATTTAAAATAATCAAATCAATCGAAATATATACATATTTTATATTTATTTTATTAAAAAATAAAATAATTAAATAATTAAATTAAAATATATCAATTTAATTTAAATAATTTAATTCTTTTAAATCTCGATCGCTGTTCCATTTCTATTTTGAGGGCAAGGTGATGTTGCCCTCAAAATGTATGAAAATAAATAGTTTGGATCGACGACTGCCTTTGTTGTTGCATTGTCAAGATGACACATAATTATTATAATGAAAATAAATAATGAACTGATTGATAAACCTAGAAATTACCTAGAGTCAATATGATAAAAGAATTAATCATTTGACTTTATTTTGTCATTTTATTAACTTGTTATGAAATATATATAATGGAAATTATTATCCCCGTAAACCTAATATAAATTTATTCTGTAAATTTTCTTAATATTATTTCCAAATTCATTTAGATAAATATATGCAAATGTCAATTTGCCTTTTCATGTAAAAAAATAATAAAACTCAATATTTTTAAAATCATACTGATTAAATCAGAAAAAAATCAATATATATATATATAATTTGACATTTATTATATATATAATAAAAATAAATATAATATAATTTTGGTAAAATTAATAATTTATATAAAATTATATTTTTTATGATGTCAATCCAATCACATTAAATTAAAAATTATATATAATAAGTTATCAACATTCATTTACTTAAACATCTACTCATATAATAGGGTAACATGTAATAGGGAAATGATTTTGGCGTCCAGTAGGTTTTGACGTAGGATAAAATTAAAATAAAATTACTGTAATTTTTTTATTTTTTTTTAATTCAAAACGACGTCATTTTTTCTTAACAAAAATAACGTCATTTTGATTAAAAATTTTAAAAAATTAAATTTAAAAAAAATAAAATTGATCCATTCAAATCGAAAAAATTAATTCGGTTCGACCAATTCACTAGTTAACCAGCCGGTTCACTGATTTTTTAATCAATTTTTAAGAAATGGATAAATAAAAATTGATTTGACCGGTCCTTAATTTAATTATTGATTTTTTCAACTTGACCGATCGATCCGATTCAATTTGATTTTCACAACTATGATAAAATTCGATTATCAATTTGATCGATCGATCCGATTCAATTCAATTTTCACAACTATGATAAAACTTGATATATATATATATATATATATATATATATATATATATATATATATATATATATATATATATATATATATATATA
>CANXYC011596173.1:0-11494 GCA_948193065.1 Aleurites moluccanus
GGCATTCATGTTGAACAACCAGAGAGAAGACTTTGTTGATTGGAGGTAAGGATTCCATAAGCATTATTTGAGATCTCACGGTAGCAAAGTTTTCATTAAGACCCTTTAAGAATCTTATAACATAATCACTGTCTTGGTAGATTTTAAAGGCTAAAATAGCACCACAAGCACAAGTTGGATTACAAGAGCACACAGGCAAAGGACGAAGATTAATCAATTCATCCCACAGTATTTTCAATTGTGTGAAATAATCTATCACATTAGAATCTCCTTGATTATGAGAAAAGATTTCCTGTTGAAGATCTGCAATTCTAAAATAATCTCCTTGAGAAAAACGATCCTTGAGATCTTTCCATACATCTTGAGCATTGTCAAGCCAAATTATACTTTGAGCAATAGAAGGAGAGACTGCCTTGAGAATCCAGGAGAGTACCATGGTGTTACATCTCTGCCAAATAAGGTAGTTTGGGCTTGTTTTGGGTGGAGGAGGGATAGAACCATCAATAAACTGCATTTTATTTTTGGACAGAAGCGCCATTTTTATGGATCTTGACCAAGAATGGTAATTATTGCCAGTTAAGAGGGGAGATACTAGAATTAAAGAAGGATTTTCATTAGGATGAAGATAATAGGGACTTGAAACTTGTTCTTCAACTCTATTCGTCATGATAAAGGAATGTATACAGAATACAAAATCTAGGGTTTTCAAAAAAAATTGGGAATTGACGAATCAGGAGAAAAAGAAATGAATTCGACAATTAATGAAAGAATGTGATAAGAGGAAAAAAATAAATTTGATTTATGAAGAAGATGATCAAATTGAATAAAGAAAGGAGTAATGATGAAACTTTAAGAAGATAAGAACGAAGAAGGAGAACTTACAGAGGAAGACGAAATTTTGCTCTGATACCATGTGAAGAACATTGAAATGCTGTTTATTGTATATTTTTCCACACCAGAATAATTATAGAAGGATTATTTATATATACAGTAAACTTAAACTACTTAATTGAGTAAGTATGCAAGCTAACTCCTAACTATAGTTATTTTAACTAACTACATAACAAAACTAACCGATTTTGTATTATATAGTTAACAATATATTTTAATATAAAAATAAAATATTATATTATATTAAGAATATAATAAAATAATTTATTTTTCTTTTAATATTTTTCAATTATATTAATAAAATATTAAAATTAATAAAAATATGTTCTACTTGATGTCTATTAAATTACAAATTGAATTTTATTAGTGAATTAACAATAACAATATTGGATTTGGTCACTATCTGTTCAAAGTATATTTTATTATAGATGGAGATATTTTTGCTTTTACACACCTTTTCTTCTTCACATTCACATTTACGATTTTATATTGAGGAGCAATTATAGACTTTATAATGTTGAATGATAGTCACAACCTACTTTCTTAATTAACCAATTCCACGTTGGTTCAGTGGTAATTGCCATAATATTTTTTAAAATAATTGTTCCTCCAATTCATTTAAAAAAAAAATTCAATTCAATTTAATTCCATTAAAAGAATTGAATTATTATGCAATAATTATTCCAAACATTTTATATATAAATAATAAATAATAACATTGTATATCAATTTATTTTATTTTCTTAATTACCTTTACTTATTTAATAATATTAAAATTTTAGGAGGTTACAATATATATATTTTTTAATTTTATTATAAATGAAATCTTAATTAAATTATTTTTTTTAAAAATGATATAATTTTTATTTACTTTGAAATTATTTTAATTAAAAAATAAATATTATTTCATTTAAAAAATGAAAATTAATATATATTTGAATTAAATTTTTACAAAATCTGAGTTTTCATATAGGACTGTAGTAATTAAAATTCTACTATAAACACCATTAATAACCCATAACCGTACAATACATGTATTTTTCTTCCCTTATTTTGTCAAAAGCCCGTACATGAAGTTGTTTTACCTAAAATAAACAGCTTTGCAGGTGCAAATTCGAACCATGCATATACTGCAATTTTTGTTTCACTTCTTCTAAATTATCTCTTCTTTTTTATTTGACTATTATGCCCCTCCAAGAATCTATTAAATGGCTATTCTCATCAAATTAATGATGCTGTATTTTTTCTTTTAAAAAATAATTAATATTGACACTGTACATATGTCTATTTAAGTATATATATATATATAAAATTATAATTTATTTTATTAAAATTTAATACTTTCGAATTTGATTTCTTAAATTTAAAATTTTAATTTCATCATGTATTGATGTGGGATCGGTCTATGTGGTACTATACCGTATATCACTTACATTCTCAAGGCTAATCAAATATTACAAGTTTAACAATGTACCAACAGCAGGGAAAAAAAAATCTGCTGATATTAAAGAATTTTATTTGTTTAATTAATTTTATAATAATGTGAACCGTTACGCCATACATTATTAATTTGGATATGTAATGACAGTAATGTCGTGAAGTAAACTTTTTCTTTAAATATAGATAGATAGAGTTTTCAAATTCGACTTTTATTTTCTAAACCATTGACGTAATATATTATTGCAAGTGTGGCAGAGTAAACACACTTCAAAAATGTCATAAAAATAATTTATATATAGTGATCTGTCTTTGTGTCCATAATATGAAAAAAAATTATTTTCCCTTCATGCTACTAAAAATACAACTAGATTTATATTCATTTGCTTAATTCATTTATTTAGCCCTTTATATCATTGACTTAAAGGGATATACAAAGCAGTTAAAATAAAGTTCTACATACAAGAAACTATGTATGTCTATAAAAATAAAGCCATTAAAATTGACTTAAAAGTTAATTGAGAATTATTTGATGGGAAAGTTTGTTATATTTGAATTATTTATTTCTTTTTTATAACCACTATCCTTTAGGAAAACCTTCTTTTTTTTTTTTTTCTTTTTTCAACAAGTTCTTTAACAATTTTATTGGTTTTATTGCCAACTTTACCTAATTTATTAGGTATTTGCACCTTGGTATAATATTTAGATGTCTCCTTGACTACAGCTTTTGATACTTAATATAAGGTCAATTTCTAACTATATGTATAAACATAATACACATGCACGTTAATTAATTATTTTAATTAAGAAATTAATCTCCACAAAATGTAACAAGATTGTACATATCAAGCATAATCTCCTATTATTATATGTCACCCTTTTGGTGATTTAATCAATTAGTGGCAATACTGAAATTAATTGGTAGCTGCTCAAAGTACTAACCAATAATAATCATGCATATTCAATGGAATATTCCCTCAAAAAAATAATAATTCAATGGATTGCTTAATCATTACCCAGTTATGTAAGCAGAGTTGAGAATGAGAAATGAAGGATATTGACTGGCTTTTCGAGATGTTAATAATAAGCCATTAGATGGATAAGAAGTTAAGAACATGAAAAAGGTCAATTAGTTGACTTTTAATTTTCAATATTCCAGCTGTAGAATTATTATTTTTTCCAATTTAATTATAGTTATCTACGAAGAATGTGCTTATCATGTATATATCAAATTCAGAAATTTTTATGTATAGCAATATTTACCCATAAAAATCATAATAAATTTTTGAAAACCAATAATATTATTTTCATACTAATAAAACTAATTTTTTTTAATTAAAAGAAAATGTTATGAAATATTGATTACACTAAAAAGTGTATTAAACATATTATGTGGACTGGTTCTTAAAAGAAAAAAAAAAGAAATCAAATTAACAAAATAAATGGAAGAAATTTAATATGTAATTACATATGAAACTATAATCAAGTAAATACAAATCATATCAACCATTTATGGGAAGTTTGTAGAGTTTAATAGGGGCAAATTCGTATATGTACATGGACTTCTCATGAGCATAGAGATGAAGCTGCCTCTCACTGGCTCCGCCATTGCCTGCGGCCACTCCTTGAGATTCACTCAATATCACATTAATTTCTTGATGCTAAATCTATTAAGATAGATATTCCAAGTTTTATGCTCCCTTCTTATTGTTGTTAATAATTTGTAATCAAAATTAGCAATAGAAAAGCACTTATTTAACATGGTAATAACAAAAGGAAAAGATTTATTTTCGGTATCATGGGTTAATATCAGAGGGTATATTGATGAGAATAAATAATCGAGTTAGTAATTTCATAATTATCTTTACTGTACACTATATAAAAAAAATTTGACACCATTTTATATCTTCTTACAATTTTTTGGTGTGTAAAAAAGAATGAATAATTGAAACAATAAATTAGTGGGTGTTTAGTAAAATTTTTAACACATTTGTTATTTTTTTTATTTCCAACAACTACATTATAGTGTTTAGTTATTCTCAGCTATTAGTTATTAAATAGTCAAATAACTATAATTTGTAAAAGTTTCAAATCCGAGTTTTTTTTTTTTTTAAATTCATGCTTTTTTAATTAAAAAAATTAAGTAAATGTTTGATAAAACTTTTTGATACAGCTGTTAATTTTTTAGTTTTTTAGTTTGTAACAACTATATTATAACATTTGATTACTTACAACTATTAACTATTAAGCAAATGTTAAATAATTAAAAAATAATTATTTATAAAAAAAGACATGGCTGTAAATTATTAATTTAAAATTAATTTAAATTTTACTGTTTATCTGTGTCTTATATATCTTATAATAGATTTGCTATGTAATTTCTTAACACCTTTCCTTGCTGGCCGGCTAAAAAAAAAATATAACTAATAATATTTTACCATTATTATATAGTTCATTATCATTATAATCATACTTTAGAATAATTAATAGTAATTAGCCTATTCTAACTGGTGTATTACTCTTAACCCAATGGTAAGGTAAGAGCAAGACTTCTTTAGAAATGGATGGCAAGTTCAAATTTAACTGATAAAAATTTAATGTTAAAAAAAAATTAGTAATTAGCCTATTCTAATCACCTGATTTAAGGGTTTGAAAACAACCATTAACAATATTTGGAGATATATAAAGACAGTCAAGGGTTTCACACAGATCTTCACATACTGTCGACTTTGCATTTAACTTTCAAGACATACGTGTCTCCAGGGAAAGTAATCCCCATCTTCAATTTATTTAAAAGTATATATTATATCCTAATTTAATTAATTTAATTTTTTAATTAATCATTCTAAATTTTTAATTGGTCATTCAAAATTAAATTTTTATAAATAATTTCAAATGTTAAAATTATTTAATTAGTTTTTATTCTATAAATATAAAAGATCAATAAAAAATTTTTAATTAAAAATATATTTTTATGAAAAATATAATATTATATTATTTTTGAAACAAAAATTATTAAAAAAATTTAGAAAAAAATTAACCTTGTATTTTTTTTATTTTCAAATTAATTTTGATTCTCAAATAAAATATTCTAATTTCGTTATATGTATATAGACTAAATCATTTAATTATTTTTGAAGTTAAAGAGTATATGTCTCACAGAAATTGCATGGACACAAAACTATACTTTATTCATGGCCTTCTATGTTCTACTAAATTCCGTTCCTCTAGCTAAATATATGAAGGATATGAGTGTAAGATATTGTCTATAATAAAAAGAAAATCTGTTTGATAAATACATGAAATTGAAATGCACAATTTCAAAGTTTAAAATAGATAGTGGAGTTCAAAAATAAATTTTAGATTTTAATTGTATTTTTACACCTTTTAGGGGAATGCTTATACCGTCTTGCTTGAAATTGAAAGTAGGGTGAGGATTATGACTTAAGATTATCAATAATTTTATCAATTAAAGTATCATTAATCAATATATATATATATATAGTTTTAGCCCTGATAATTTTTATTTTTAAAATAGTGCCACCCATATTTAAATATAATAAAATATATAATCTCAATAATTAGCGCTATTTTCTTATTAATTTAATTCGGTCATTGGAATTAGATCAGAAATAAATTTTTTTCTTCTAATTTTTAAATTTTTTAATCTTGCTTGAATAATTTATTTTTTAATAGATAAAAAAATTAAATTTAATATAGTGCGCAAAAATTAATTATTTATATTACCTTACTACTAAATAATAAAAAAATAACAGAAAATACAACAGTAAATATTTATTCACGTACGATATACTCAAATTATGTAGTAATTAAAATAGTATTTTTCTTAACTTGTAATTAAACAAATAATCCCATTGTATGGTGCTACCGGTTTTCCAATTAAGCAACCAAGTGAAAATTATTACTAAGTATTATAATAATTAGTAATAATTATCTGAATAAATTAAGAAATTCAGTTCGTGATTGATTGAAAAAATGGACATATACTCCACAAAACCGCACATGATGTATATAAGAATGTCGAGAAAAATAAGGCTGTTTAAGGGTTGACTTAACAAAATATTAAAAGGGTATATTCCTTTTGATGCTGCAATTGATTTTACATATTTATGAGATAAGAGGTGAAGATTAACTACATTTATATCCCGTACTTGCATCTCTGCCTCTTCCCCTTCCATACTGATCTCCATAGAAGAAGAAGTGGGTTAGTCTCTTTCTCTCTCGCCTTTTCTTTTCTTTACTGAAAATTGAAATATTCAATATATAAAGATATGAAATTATGAAGAATGACAGGTTCCATGTTTCTTGGATCTGGCTGTAGGGCCACTTTTATTTCCATTGCACTTTCTTTGTAGTGGATAACTTTTCTTAATGATCAATAGTACTTAAAGTTCCCTCCTTTATTTATTTATTTTTTCTTCTTGTGAGAAATTTTTTTTGAACTCTTATCACAAGTCATAATATGGCAATACCCAGAATTGGATTCTGTAGGACCAGTGGAAATAGTAACATTTTCTATGAAGATATGCTAACCCAGATAGAGGAAACCATTAATACGTATATTTCTTTCTCTTGTACAAACAAAAATTTTCAACCTTTATTCAAATATCCCCATGAATAAACTGTTTCTCTTGGTTTTGACAATTGATCCTGGTTCTCACTTTCAGTCCGTTCACATTTTTTTTTTAGTTTAAGTCTGATTTAATGGTGTTTGACTAAATACCTCTAGGTTTTATGGATTTGAAATTGGTCTCTCTCTATTTAGTTTTTTTTTTTCTTCTCCTTCTTTAATACAACATTAATTGTTACATGTTCCCCAAGCCGGTTTTGTCAACAGTGTCCACGGCCGATTTTGTCATTTTTCTCTCATATTTTCTTTGTTATACTGTTTCTTCCTTTGGCATGTTTGACAAGGCAAATATCTCAATTTTCCTCAAGCTATTGATAGGTTGGGACTGCAAAGTCTAGCCATTAGAGTATAAAAAAGATTTTTCTTATCACTTGATTATTTTTCCATGCATTATTTTCTAGCTCAATTGTTGATTTTTCTTCCTTATGCTGTCTAAATCAAGCTAGAGTGACATATTTAGCTATCATATAGAATTCAAATTGATGACGATAGAAGGCCAATAAACAATCGAGATTCATCTGGTAGTTCATCAGTCTAATTCTAGCTGTAGCTAATGAAAATTTATTTTTTTGAAGTCTTCCTTAGAAAAGTAAACATGTCACTGTGTCACCATTTTTTTTTAATTCTTTGGAGCATTTATTAGTTTGTTTTATTGTTCCACTTGATATTTCTATTAGATGAGAACAAGAGAATATGGAGTACCATGTGATCCTTTTTTGTCCTGTCTGTTGATTATAGAAGCAACTATAATATGTTCTGCAAATAATTCAGAATTGTTTCATAATGGTTTATTTTGATGCATATTAATCACCTGGCCTAAAAATAACCACTGAAAGTTTATATATAATTTATGTTATTTTTCAGGTAGATTTTGTAATACACAAGTTGGGGAATATTAGTCATGGCTAGAGAAAAGCTGGGAGTGCTTAATGCACTCGATGTTGCAAAGACTCAATGGTATCATTTCACAGCAATTGTGATTGCTGGAATGGGTTTTTTCACAGATGCATATGATCTTTTTTGCATCTCCCTAGTCACCAAATTGCTTGGTCGTATATACTACACAGACCTTGATAAAGAAAAGCCAGGCACATTGCCTCCCAATGTCGCAGCTGCTGTTAATGGTGTTGCACTTTGTGGCACTTTAGCTGGCCAGCTCTTCTTTGGTTGGCTTGGTGACAAATTGGGTAGGAAGAAAGTCTATGGGATAACTCTGATTCTCATGGTTGTTTGCTCCCTTGCCTCAGGACTTTCCTTTGGACATTCTCCCAAGGGTACCATAGCCACTCTCTGTTTCTTTAGGTTCTGGCTAGGATTTGGTATCGGGGGTGATTATCCTTTATCTGCCACAATTATGTCTGAATATGCTAACAAGAAGACTCGTGGAGCATTTATAGCTGCTGTTTTTGCCATGCAAGGATTTGGGATTTTGGCTGGTGGGATTGTGGCCCTTATTGTTTCCAGTTCATTTGATCACAAATTCAAGGCCCCCTCATATGAAATAAATCGAAAAGACTCACTTGCTCCTGAAGCTGACTATGTTTGGCGCATAATCTTGATGTTTGGTGCTTTACCTGCTGCTCTCACTTACTACTGGCGTATGAAAATGCCTGAAACTGCCCGTTACACAGCCCTAGTTGCTAAAAATGCAAAACAAGCTGCTGCAGATATGTCTAAGGTGTTAAATGTTGAACTTGAAGCAGAGGAGGAGAAGATACATAAGATAGCTGCAGAGCCAGCCAATTCATTTGGTTTGTTCTCTAAAGCATTCGCCAAGCGCCATGGTCTTCATTTGGTAGGAACTACTACTACTTGGTTCTTGTTAGATATTGCTTTCTATAGCCAAAATCTTTTCCAAAAGGATATCTTTACAGCAATCAATTGGATTCCTAGCGCAGCAAAAATGAATGCAATTCATGAGGTTTATCGAATTGCAAGGGCTCAAACAATAATTGCACTATGCAGCACGGTGCCTGGGTATTGGTTTACAGTGGCTTTTATTGACTACATGGGCAGATTTGCCATTCAATTGATGGGTTTCTTCTTCATGACAGTGTTCATGTTCGCGCTTGCTATCCCATACCATCACTGGACCTTGAAGCCTAACAGATTTGGTTTTGTTGTAATATACTCACTGACCTTTTTCTTTGCTAATTTTGGACCCAATGCCACCACATTTGTTGTCCCAGCAGAGATTTTCCCAGCAAGGCTAAGATCAACTTGCCATGGAATATCTGCAGCAGCAGGAAAGGCAGGTGCTATAGTAGGTGCATTTGGTTTCCTATATGCTGCACAAAGCCAAGACAAAACCAAGACTGATGCGGGTTATCCTCCTGGTATTGGAGTGAAGAACTCTTTAATTGCTCTTGGTGTTATTAACTTCTTTGGAATATTGTTTACTCTATTGGTCCCCGAATCGAAGGGTAAATCGCTCGAAGAGTTGTCAGGTGAGAATGAAGAAAATGACGAGGAAATGCAGCCTGCTGCTTCTGCTAGGACTTTTCCAGTGTGATTTTGAGAAACTTCACCAAACCACTTCTTATTGATGACTGCTTTCTTATACTTAGTAGTGTGCATTTAATATATGTTTTGTTTTTATGCAATAATGTAGATAATTGTTCTAATTCGATGTAAGTGCAACTATATCATATGTTCCAATTTTATTTTGGTGTTATGAACTCCGAAGTTACCATATTATATGGGTTATTACTGAAATTTGAGTTTTATGTCTTGTTGTACTTGTAAGGATCAATTTTAAGTGTGTGTGTATATATATATATATATATGGTTAGTGTCATCATCTTCATCTTAGGTTTGATTCTTGGTCTTGGTATGCCCAATGGACTTGGCAATGTAATGGGATAGTCCATTCCTTTTCATAACCTGACTCCATCCAATAATCCTGTAAAATTACTATGCTTCTACTTAAATTAAATTTGATATTCTTTTAATCTTATATAACACAACTAATTTAAAAATTACATAAATGAAAAATAAACCTTTGAGTTATCACTTTATATATATTCAATAGTCACCAATCACAATAATTTGTTCATTTTTACTGTATAATCTTTTTTTTTTCGGTAAAAGGAAAATCTTTATTTTACAAAAAAAATTATAATTATTATCATTCCATATTATAAGTCAAATTCATCACTTCTCTCTTTATCAAAAGATTTGTAAATTATTTCGTTTAAACTTATCATGTTAAATAATATATCATTTTTTTTGTGAAAGAAAGGCTTTTTCTACTTAAAATCAGAATTCAATTTACATAGAATTTATGGGATAAGATCTTAACGATAGAGAGTTTAAATTCCAACTTTAGTTCTCATTGAGATTGTGATTAGAGGATATAGGAAATTAAAGAGATAACTACTCAATAAATATTCCTCAAACTAACAAAATTAATTAATGAGATAACTTTTTTTTTTACAGGGAGTTATATATATATATATATATATATATATATATATATATAAAGTTTCAGATCTTACTTACCGGGAGATATGCTACGTTATCCAAAAAAAAAAAAAAGATAAAGGTAAAGAAAAGAGAATTAAATTTTTATTTCAAAGCCTCATTTAAATAAGATTTTGACTTTTAATATTATGAATTAAAAAAAAAAAAGGTTTGGAAAGTTTTAATTTTTTTATGAATTTCATCTTGTTTGAGTCTAAATTAATTAAGTTAATCAAATTCATTGAATTCTGAAATGGTCTGACAAAAAAATAACCATTGTTTTTTCTTCTTGAAATGGTATTTTTTCTTCTTAGGGAATTGCTATTATTACTTGATGTTTTTTGATCTGTATTTAGTAAAAAGTCCTGCCAATAAAAAAAAATGAAACATTTATCTATTAATATAATATCTAAAGTTATTCCCGTTAAAAATTTTTAGTTTGCCGCCCATTAATTACTGCAGCATCTGTTGGGCATCAAATTTTAGTAATAAAATAATAAATAATATAATTTTATAATAATTAGTATATGAAGGAGAAAAATTAATAATGATATGAAAAAATAATAACTCTAAATATGTTTAATGGAAAAACAAGTAATAATATTAAAAATAAAAAAAATATTTTTTCTTCAAGTTGTTAATGATAATTTGTAATAAATTACATTAGATTATTGAAAAAATTAAACTAAATTTTTTTGTTTGAGATATTTATAGATATTTTTTTTTTAAATTTAATCAATTTAGTAATAATTATTATATGAAGGGAAAAAAATTAGCAATGATATAAAAATATGAATTTTTTAAAAAGATTGTTAGTTGAAATTACTTTGGACAAATTATAATTTAAAACAAGAATGTAAAATATTTTTTTAATTTAAAAAGTAGCAATAATTCAAAAAAAAGTATTTTTCAGGAAATTTAAAAATTAGTAATAATAAGAAAAAAAAATTAAACCCTAAAATATCATTAATTTGGAATTTTTTTTCCCAAATTATAATGTGGAAAAGAATTTGAAATATTTTTATTAATTAAAGAGTAGTAATAATATAAAAG
>CANXYC011596210.1:0-29636 GCA_948193065.1 Aleurites moluccanus
AACAGAAAGTGAAAACACAGATACCCAAGTATTTTCTGTGTACATCTCCATTGCATCTGTAAAAGAAAAACGAGCCCTGTTTTCAGCCCAGTTACGGAGTCGGTCTGCCTCAGCTGCATATAATGCCCTTCCCTGCAAGAAAATGGAAGATATGAGTTACAAGTAAAGAGATTTTCCCAGTTGGGATGGTGCTAACAACTTTTGCAGTGGAGTTATCAGTAAGAAAATTCCTTCAAGATATCAAAGATTACCTGGTCATCAAACCAGCGACCTCTCCGCAGCCATGCGGTGACCAAAGCAAGTAATATTCTAGGAGGGGTCAAGTAATTGATGGCTTTCCCTGTGCCCTTAACAACCCGCATCCGTGGAACTAAAGTTCTTGCTACTGTTTCTGGAAGCTCACAGATGATGTTAAACATTTGTTTGTTTTTTAGAGTTGAGCCACTGTAACCAAAAAGGAGGAAAAAAAAAAAAGAGCCACACAGATGTGAGCATACTTTATCCAGAAAAGAACTATTGGCCAGATAAAAATAAAGCAATGGAAAAATTCATTTATGTGCACTGTTGAATTAGAACATAATGAAATAAAGGTTCTCATTTCGCAAGTTTATTAACTAAAAGTTTCTGGACTGGTTCAAGGAGAGAATTATAGCATTAGCACAGTTATTCTTGAGTAAATTACGGCAACAGCCACCATTAAAGGCTGTCACAAGCTTCTAAAATGAATTCCTAGGACAGCATAGTAACTGCTTTCAACAAATGAGGGAAGCGACCTATATACCTTAATAGCAAATCTGTAAGAACCATGCCTGGAGATGCTGTATGCACTCCAACTTTAGATCGCTTACACTCTTTCAGAAGTGATGCTTGAAGTTGCCTAAGACCACACTTTGTTGACCCATAACTATAAGTTTGAGAAGACAAAACAAAGCGAGCATCATTAACAAAAACCAAGAATTTCTGAAGATTAGAAATCCCGTGGGTTAACAAAGAACAATAGAAAGAAAAAAAAAAGTTGTCTCTGCATACTGAGAGATTCAAGATGCCACTTTAGTTAGCAATTACACTTACACAGCCGTAAGAGGGGTACTAGATCCCCCAGAACCAGCACCATCCATGTTAAATATGTGCCCCCCCTTAGGTTGGTTCCCCATCACACGCATCACTTCTCGAGTGCAGAGAATAGATCCAACCAAATTTGTTGAAACAATCTACAATGAAACCCATAGATCATCTAATCAATTTAAATTGCAAAATAACCATAGGTACATTGAAATCATTAATGTATAATAACACAAGGTCAATTGCACAAGAAAGAATCCAAACAGATACTTCAAGTAGTAGATGTCAAAGAATGCATATAAAATCCTCATTGTTCCACACCGATGCAGGGGTTAGATACACATAAGTGACATTATAATTGATTTAAATTGTCTTATTTTTAAATGATAAATACTACTTCAAGAATCATAAACAGGAAATAATTAATGCGAGGGCACCCATATTTAATGAGGAGTTATTCAGTGCACCCAGTGCACTAGAAAATAGTGCACCATGCACTCAATTGAGGTGGTTATCACATATATTTATGCAAGGTAGACCTCACCTAAATGTAAGTGAGGGTGCACCATTTTCTATTACACCGGGTGCATCTAATAATTTTCCATATCTAACATAATATTAGAGAATTTCTCGTCCACTTAAAAGTTACAAGGAAAAATGAATTTGTCAAATACCAAATTAGTGATATATATGTCAGTTACCTGCTTAATATCTTCATCAGTAAACTGCAGCAAGGGTCTAAATCCTTTATTTGTGCCAGCATTATTTATCTGTTTCATATCGAAAACAAAAATAACAATGTGAGAAAACTACAAAAACTGTCACATGTTTTCACAATAACCAGGAGTATGCAGGAATCATCCTTGCAGGTAGTTAAGAGACTGGGACAAGTTCAGGTTAACAGAATACCATTAAAATCATATCACCATAACAGGAATGCAGTGTATCATAATAACATCAACTCGTTGCTCAGTAACCGAGACCTACCCAAATCTTAAAACAGACACCTCAGGCTTTTACTACTCGAGTTAAAGCCCACCAAGATTTTATCAATGAATGTATGAGTTTGTGTGTGTTACTAAAACAATTCCAAAAGTGCAAGTTAGAAAACCACAAAGATAAGGCTGAATAGCTCACCCATATGTCAATAGAACCAAATTCATTGACAGCAAAATCTGCCAATCTCTGCACATCAGAGGGTTCACAAACATCACAAGCTATGCCAACCACTTTTGCATGTGCTAGATTGGTCCTAGATGAGCCACTGGTAGTGATCATTCCTTCCCTGAGGTTCTTCTTGAGCTCTATGACTGTCATGTCTACTGACTCAGGGCTGCCTTTGCCAAAATCCACACAAGGTTGAGGAGTTGTGACTCAAGTATCAGAAAGATAAAATAATATAACAAAAAAGTAAAGAAATAATATGATTTAATATACAACCTGCGTGAAGCAACAACCACACGATCGCCAGACAGAAGGAATTCTCGAGCAAGTGCTTTCCCGAGTCCCCTTGTACTAAAACAGCCAGTTTAAACATGCACAAGAACATAGATGTATAAAATTTCAATTCCCAACAACTAAAGTCTTATTATATTTATACCTCACACAACATAATTTCAACTGAAACATTAATATGTCCAGGTTTCTAGAAATAACAAATCAGATTAAAAAAAAACAGTTGGATGTATTTTGTTTAAGTATCAAAGAGATGCTGCACTTATTACAGGACTCTTGATCATTTATTAGATTGGATATTTGATGAGGTAAAACTAACTATTTCATGAAGCCTGCAGATGGAGAGAAAGAATACCTTCCTGTTATGACAACACTGCGTGGACCAGCTCGACAATGTTCATCTAAAACCATGTTAGCACCTATCATAGTCCCAATAATAATTCCTCCAAGCCAGCTATACCAAATCAGTGTATTCATCTGACTGTCTCCACCTTCATCAAAGTTTGCCAGACAATTGAAATTCACATCAAGTTAGCACCATTAATGCAGAGTAATGCACACTATCCTCGCTGTAAAAGCATACATATTTGCTCACCTGACAACTGAAAACCAGTTGCAAGTATCACAACAGTGCCCATCATGGTGACAATATATCTTCCAATTTGCATAGCAATCTGAATCATTAAAGAAAGGTAGTAGTTAAACATTTAAACTTGAATTCTGCCAAACATTCAAGAATCTTGCTGCATAATAAGAAAAAAGAGCAAATTTTTTGTCTTGCAGCGTCTCTTCACATTAAAGTTTTTATTAGTTTTACTAAGCTTAATTTAGTTCAATGAGAAAACAAAAATTAAAAAAGAAATGAATTACGCATACCAGCTAAATAATTCTAGTTAGGCTCAACAAAGTTATAGGAACCTAATCAAAATTAAAATTTTCGTTTTGAACTCTATTAACAGAAAACATGAGTTCAATCAAACACATATAATTTCACAAAATTGGTAAAATACAAGATAAAAAAAGTTACAATATATACAAAATTAACCTATTTGCAACTCACCGAAGAGAAAATCTCCTCCAATTTAGCTACTGCCTTTGTATACTCCTCATTTGACTGCGAACCTGACCTTCCAATCCCAGAAACAACATCTTTCAAAATACTCAAAAACCCACTTCTATTTTTCAATTTAACCACATTTTCCTTCACCACTCCATACTTTTTCTTACTTTGCTTCTTTTTCTGATCTTCCAATTCCCCTCCATTTTCAGACCTAAAAGACCTGCACTTGTGCATGCACAATGCATAACTTCCCCTCTGCACCCCACCAAAACCTGACCCTAAAAAACCCGGTCTAAGCAACCCATTTCTTTGTTGTTCACTAAATGAAAAATAATCCATGCTTTGTGGGTATATATGAAGCTTAGTTATTGCGACAGCCATAACTGAAACATTCCAATGTTTTGGGGGGCTATACAATAAACTTGCTTATTTATCTTCTCGTTATCCAAAACCTTAAGAAATGAATAAAATATCTGAGAGAGAGAGAGAACAGATATTTGGCAATCTCCATGTAGGCAGGCGGGGGAGAACTGTGTTGGCCACACGTTAAAGCAACCTCATCTTTTGTGTTCTTGTTGACACGTGGCTTTGTGGGTCTGTTTTATCTGTATCATCTTCATCTTTCAGTCACCAGGTTAGGCGAGATATATTTCAAGTATTAGATACTTTTGTCTTCATTTGTTTTAGGAGATAGAGAGGATTTAAAGAAAACAAAAAACGAGTGACACGTTTCGTATAAAATGATGCGACTGCGAGCTTGTTGTATGGACTTGGGTCTAACTTCTCAAGTAAAAAGTTCCAGATAAGGCGACCCAAAATTTATAAATATGGGCTTTGTTTGCCCTTATGGGTGTTGCCCATCTCTGCCTCTGCAATTTTCTTTTATTATTATTTAGGGTGTTTTGTTACGTTGAAGACATAAATCAGAAAAGAAAAAAAATAGTTTGCATGCAAGGAACATGCAAGCTCAGCTTTTCCATGTGCTAGTTTTGTTTTTGATCGACATTTGAAACGACAGCTCATCTAGCTCCTAAAGTCATTCAGAAACCAAGTTGGCAAACGGCAGTTGGCACGCAATTCGTCAAAAAACTTGACGTTACACATTGACTATTGTTATGAATATTGAGCGTTATATATTTATATATTTAATAATTAAATATTCATATTTAATATTTAAAATTTAAAATTTGAACACTTAATTATTTTAAATTATTCATTGATATTAATCTTAAAAATCTCAATTATATTAAAAATCATGATAAATTAATTAAAATATTCATAATTAATTTGAGAAAAGCGTTTTAATATATTTAGGGGAATGGGTGATGTAAATAGAATAATATCTTAAAAAATAGAATATATATTTTGAATTTGATTATAATCTATTATTTATCTTTTAAAATTGAATAAAAAGGAAATTTCAAACTCACTTTTTAATTAATATTGTAATTATCTATCTTTATAGAATTTTAATTTTTTAAATTTAAAATATATTAAGAATAGTTAATTAAGAAGTGTTTGGTAGAGCGATTGCTAAATATGATTGGTGTAAAAGTATGATTGCCAAATTTTCAATCATTAAAAGCAGTTTATAACTGCTTATGAGATTTGCCGATTAAAAAGAAATTTTATTATAATCAAAATTTTTAGTTGATCAATCAAATAATATAAATTTTTTCAATTGGCAATATATATATTGACAATCGATAATTAAGGATATTTAATTGGCCAATCAAATATGCCCTTAATAATAAGTTAATTAAAAAAATTAAAAAAATTTTAAAAAAAATACTTATTAATTATTTTATTTAATTCAAGTTTGCAAATTAAAAAGTACGCATTTAATTAAAAATAATTATTAATCATGATAATTATCCATACATGTTGATTTTAATTTGCATATTTTTTATTATAATTTTTTTTTTGTATTATAATATTTTAATCATTATTTTTCCATAAAAAGTAGATTTCATATTTTATAATTATTTATTATATTATATTTATTATTATATAATAATTTCTTAGTAATAGTTATATTAAATTTGAAAAAGTTCACAATGTTTAGAGCCAATATGTAAGTCATTATTAAGGTTTATTTGAAAAAAAAAATAAAAAAAAAAGATTATTATAAAAGTTAAACGAATGGTTATTTTTTTATTTTTTAAAAGAAACAAATAATTGGACAGAGAAAGCACAGGTAGTAATGTTTTTGACTATGATTATACAAATACTGACCGCCAAAGACTCGCCTTAGAAAAACCACCGGTTCCTCCTCCCTCCATTTTCTCTCCCTTTCTTGTTTGGGAGAGAAGAAAGCCACCAGAGAAAAAATAATGCAGGCCTCTCATCAAGATCAACGGTCTAGATCTTCCAGACCCCCCACCATTCATGGCTGCGCCCAGTCTGGAGATCTTATTGCGTTTCAAAAGCTACTCCGGTCTAATCCTTCTCTTCTCAATGAAAGAAATCCTGTTGTAAGATCTTCTTTTTTTTTTTTTCTAAAATGTGTTAAATTTTGAATTAATTTGTTTTTATCTTTCTCTTACGTTGTATTATTCCAAATGATTAAAGATCTTTCAATAATTAGGTTCAATTTCATTTGATGAGTTTGAGTGTTTTTACTCATTTATTTTGTTCGTGTTTGAATTTGACTTTTTGCATGGATGAATTTGGATCCGTTTCGTTAATTGTTTGATTTTGCTTACTCAACCATTTTTTATTTTTATTTTTTGCATATATTAGCTTCTGACATTGAAAATTGTGATTCCTTATTCTTTGTCTCATTTATCAGGTAAATTTGATATGTTGATTGAGATATGGTGTAGTTGGATTTAGGATTCAAAGAATAGACAATTAGCAAGTATAGAGAAATTCTTAATCTATTAAGAACACAACCATATAGAGATGGGTTTCTTTAACTTAAAAAAACTCATAACTGGACATCATGAGGTTTAGATACTTCATTTATCTTTTAATATTGGTATTCATTTCAATCATTTAGGTTATGAAGGACCTGGACTTGGTATATTTAGTTGAATTAACTCTGTTGTCTGCAGTTTTGTCCCTTGGGACACCCATGTTACCTGCTGTGCTTCCTCTCCGATTTTATCGTTCTAACTTTGTTTAGTTACTAATTAGAGTTTTTGAAAATTTCATGCTTGCTAAGATATCACATTCTGTTTGTATAATTTTACTGGGACCATAAATTGTTTATGTTATATATTTCTTGGGATTAATCAGAATTTACTTCAGTTTTTGAAAATTTTCTGCAGTTTGTATGTGTATCAGCTTTAACTTCATTTTTATTTGAGGCTTTTGTTGTCAAATGTTGAGCTTCATCCACCATTTATTTTTCCGTAAACTTGATTTGTCTTTGATGTTTTATGTAATATTTGCTGGAGTTAAAATTAAGATTTGGGTACAAATACTGAGAATCTGTAACCTAAGTTTAGAGAAAGAGCATGCTTTCTTCCTTTTAAGCTGTTCTTTTTCCCCATTTTATGTTGTAATTTAATTTACTTCGATGCAGATGGCACAGACTCCACTTCATGTGTCTGCTGGAAATAACAGGGCTGAAATAATTAAATTGCTGCTTGATTGGCGAGGAGCAGAGAAGGTTGAATTGGAAGCCCAAAATATGGTAAGCATGACAAGCATATTATGTTTACTTTTTCACGAGCAAATTGTGTACTGACTGTATTATTTTTTCTTTTAGACTTCATATAACTACTCTTGATTGAATATCCTGATCTAAACCTGAGTGCCAAAATGCTGACCTTTGCAGTATGGAGAAACTCCATTACACATGGCAGCAAAGAATGGGAGCAATGATGCTGCACAGTTACTTCTTGCCCATGGTGCTTTTATTGAAGCCAAAGCAAATGTACATTTTCGTCTCCTTTTCTATATATAAGCTGTTGGTTTGATTTAAGATTAAGACTGGGAAGTGTGGCTGTACTTCTTCTAATTTAAGCTGCTTTTTATTTTTTGCCCTATTTCATGCAGAATGGGATGACGCCATTACACCTTGCTGTTTGGTATTCAATCAGATCAGATGACTGCTCAACTGTCAAGACATTGCTAGAGTATAATGCTGATTGCAGTGCTAAGGACAATGTATTTTAGATTGCCATTGCTTAACATATTTCTTTTTCTTTTAATTTTATATGTTATGGAATGGTAATGATTTGTGTAATGTTATATTTGCAGGAGGGCATGACTCCTATGAATCATCTCTCACTAGGTCCAGGAAGTGAGAAGTTGCGCAAACTATTACAATGGCATCTTGAAGAGCAGAGAAAGAAAAGAGCACTTGAAGCGTGTACTGAAACAAAAGCTAAGATGGAAGAACTTGAAAATGCATTATCTAACATAGTGGGGTTGCATGAGCTCAAGGTACAACTAATAAAATGGGCAAAGGGGATGCTTTTGGATGAGAGGCGCAGAGCCCTCGGGCTAAAAGTGGGTGTGCGAAGACCTCCTCATATGGCTTTTCTGGGAAATCCTGGAACAGGTAATTGTTGGCCAGATTGGATCATGATGATATTTCTTTAGACCTCATTAACAGTCTTTAGTTCATTAATTAAAAGAAAAATGCAAATAAATTTTCTTTACTTGTTCTGTGCCTTTGGCTTCTGTACTGTGGGACTTCCTCATGATGTTTGACAATTGTTTAAACTGAAAAACTCAAATTAACTGGGGTTGGCTATATGAGTTATTTTCCTCTGTTCTACCTGGTTAAGAAACTAGTATTTGTTTGGCAAGTGTTTCAGAATCCCCACTCTCCATTTCCATTTGAACTGAATAAATGGTTCCCATCTTTTTTGAACATTTCATGGTCTTTTGGCCATTTATCGTTAAACTGTAGCCCATTTCCATATAATCCTCCCTTTTGGTTCCAAGATTTTTATAGTGTTTATATGTAGATTATGTCATATCAATATTAAATGTCAAACGTCCATTAATTGTAACTTCTTATCATGTTTGCAATTAATGCTACATGTATTGCTAGCCAGTTGTCTGAATTTGATGATATAGAGTGACTTAGTTGCATTCCATAATAGTCTCATCTTGACAAAACCCTGTGCTCCATTTAATATGTAAATGTAAATATCCAGATTGATTTATTTCTTCTCTATAACTGGAGTAGTTTATACTAAGGTATTGAGAGATATCGGCTTTTGGTTGAGCAGAACAGATAAGTACTAGAAAACATCCAGTGGATTGATGTTCTCAATATTTTATGATAATTTCAATTTTTTTTAATTTTTTTTAAATTACCTCATTGATTAAGTTGTAGAGGGATGCATTTCATATATTTATATTCTACAGGTAAGACCATGGTAGCTCGAATACTTGGAAGACTACTTCATTTGGTGGGAATTCTACCAACGGACAAGGTAACAGAAGTTCAACGTACAGATTTGGTTGGTGAATTCGTTGGCCATACTGGACCAAAGACTAGGAAGAAGGTACACTACTGTTGTTAAATTCCTTTTATTGGTAGGGAGACCATAAGTACCTGCCAGTGGTAGATTAGATTTAATTAATTTATGAGTCCTTTATGCAGATTAAAGAAGCAGAGGGAGGAATTCTTTTTGTGGATGAAGCATATCGGCTTATACCAATGCAGAAAGCAGATGATAAGGATTATGGATTAGAAGCCTTAGAAGAAATTATGTCTGTTATGGACAATGGGAAAGTTGTAGTCATATTTGCTGGATACAGCGAACCGATGAAGCGTGTAATAGCTTCTAATGAAGGCTTCTGTAGAAGGGTTACAAAGTTCTTCCATTTCAATGACTTCACTTCTGAAGATTTAGCCAAGATAGTTTATATCAAGATGGAAAATCAAGAAGAAGATGGTATGTTGTATGGATTTAATTTACATGCTAAATGCTGTATAGATGCCATTGCAACACTAATAGAGAAAGAAACGTCAAAAAAGCAACGTATGGAGATGAATGGAGGTTTAGTAGATACGATGCTAGTTAATGCTAGAGAAAATTTAGACTTGAGGCTGGATTTTGATTGTATAGATACTGATGAACTCCGAACCATCACCTTAGAGGATCTAGAAGCAGGCCTTAAGCTGTTATCACAATCTTGAGGAAAAGGAAATGATAATAAGAAGAAAAATTTGCAGTCATAATTTTAGCAGCCAGGTAGTGTATTTTGTTGTATCTGGAGGTGCATTTCGGTATATGCCTTCAATTGGGCAGTGCTGCCATTGTTGGAGAGGGTAGGGGGTGTTGTTGCTCAAAAGTTTTGTTTAAACATAAATCTTCCTGCTAGTCGCTGGTGATGGTATGGATGAATATTCTCTTGTTAATTTTTTTCTCTGCATTTTTATTGATTCATTAATTTGATTGTTTGATTTGTATTTTGTAGATAGAAAACATATGTTGCAGTTTTTATTATTTTCCATCGTTGATAATATTCTAAAAACAATATATAAAATATGATAAAAGGATTCAGAAAATTTGACCTCTTGATTATTGTTACTTGAAAGTTTATTACTTGAAATTTTAGGGTTTTAACAGATACGGCCAAAGCAAATGAATAATTCCTTTTGAGCTTTCCCTTCTGAATGAAAGCAAAAGAAATCTGGGCTTTTTTGCGTGCAAGTGGAAACCGAGTATGATAACACTCCAAAATGAAACGACGTGTCGTTCGTTTAATTGAGACCTGAATCACCTGATCGCTAGTAATATTCCAGACTTGTCGTTTAATGAGATATTGTCTTTATTATTATTAAAAAAAAAAAGAAGAAGCTAGCTTTAAACAGAAGCAGAGGCGTCTCTCAAGAACCCAGAATTTCACGTTACACACACACACACAATCCTCTCGTTTTCTCTCTCTCTCTATCTCTCTGTTGTCGAGCGTAGAGAGAAGCGAGCATGATGGTGGTAGTCTCCAGTTCACTATCAATACTCTCACCCACATGTTCATTTCCTTCGAGTTCGAGTTCTATCTCTAATTCATCTTCTACTTCCACTTCTGTTACCTTTATCCCATTCAAATCCAACCCTAGATTCTCTAACCCAGCTTCTCTGCCTCTAAAATCTTCCAAAATCTTGTCTTTCTCTTCGATTAATAGTGAGACCATCAAAGATGGCTCTGCTGAGCCGTTTTTGCAAAACAATTCGATTGCGGATTTCATGAGGTTCAAGAGAGCTTACAGCAGTGGTGAGTTGCAGACTGCTCTTATGCGTTACAGAAAGAGTTTCCCTTGGTCTCTGCTCAACCCTTTTCTTGGGGTACCATCCTTGCCAATTTGGATTTGTTTCAATATCCGTTTTATTTATTTGATGATTGTTTTAGTTGTTTTTTGCGTTTGTGCGGGTTGATTTGGTTTCCACTTTCCACCATTCACATTGCCGATAAAGAATACCATTTTTTTTTCCTTTTCCTCAATCTGGGATCGTCTTCGTTTTTGTGAACTTGTTTTAACTTCATTTAAAAAAAAAAAAATTGTAAAATTTAATTTTGACACGTACTCATGTAGTTTACAATATGTTCTTTGACATGTAGTTAAACTATCCAAATTAACATTTAAATTCATACCAATCAAAAAATAAGGACAAAATGTTTTCTTTAATTTTTGTAAGATTTTTTAAAGATGATAAAATAATATTATCAAAAAATATTATTAACTAATATTTCATATATATACATATAGAGGATATTTATGAAATTTTTATTTTTATTGTAATTTGATTTTATTAATATCAATTACTTGAAAAAACTGGAACTGTCTGAATGCTTCTGCTGATGGGCCTTAGGTCTATAAGATAAAGGTCTTTGGGCCTTTAGCTTTACAATTTACGGAAAAAAGAAAAAACTGTTGATTTTAAGTGGCCTTTAAGACCACTGCACTTTGGGCTTTTAGGTTACAATTAACAATACAACTCAACTTAACCTTGACAATAAATAAAATAAAAAACAATTTTCACATCATTTTAATGTTGGGACTTTGAGGTGTAAAGGTGCTTAATATGAAATAACAACAAAATAATATTAGAAAACGGGCATTTTAATATTAATTTATTTGTGTGTTTATATAAAGGTTAGGGCTTTGTGGGACGAACAATTCGTATATATAAATGGCCCTTCATTACTGCTCTATTTGGGCCTTCTAGGTTTACAATTTAAGCCTTAACGGGCCTGTTTTGACTTACAGTTGCACCATTGGGGCCCAAAAATATTTTAACAGGTCTGATTGGACTTGCAATTGCATCATAGAGGCCCATAAAATATCATTATGGGCGAGAATTGGACTTGCAGTTGCACTATCAAGGCCCAAAAAACTTTTAAAAAGCCTGAATTGCACATTGAGGCCCAAAAATATCTTAATGGGACCAAAATATTACCTTAAAGGACCTGAATTGAGCCCCAAAACAGTACCTCAATGGGCCTAAGTAGGCCCAAAACAGAATCTTGATGGGTCTGGATTGAGCCCAAAATAATTCATAATTGGGCAAGTGTTGGGCCCAAAACAGTACTTGAATGGGCCGGACTGGACAGCATCGGTTGGCCCAAAATAAGACCTTAATGGGCCACAATTCGGCCCAAAATATACCTTTACGGGCCTAACTTGGGCCCAAGTAATTATGCATTGGGCAGCTATTCACAGTTGGGCCCAAAATAAGACCTTAATGGGCCTCAATTCGGCCCAAAAATATACCTTAACGGGCCTAATTTAGGCCCAATATAGGTCCTCAATGGGCCTGGATTTGGCCCAAATAATTAATTATTGGGCCGCCATTGAGTTCAAAATACCTTAACGGGCCTCAATTGGGCCCAAACTAGTTCTTCAATTAGGCCTCGATTAGGCCCAAAATAATTCATTACTGGGTCTGCATTGGGCCAAACCAGTACCTTTATGGCCCTGGATTGGCCCAAAATAAATTATTATTGGGCCCCTGTGGCCCAAAAGTTGGGCCAAATAATTCATTATTGGATCTGCATTGGCCCGAAAAGAACCTCCTAGATTGGGTCGAAAATATTTCATTCTTAATGGGCCTGAATAGCCCAAAATAATACCTTAGCAGACCTGGATTGGACTTGCGGTTAAGTCATTATGACAAAAAACTTACTTTTAACGGGCTTGGACTGGATTTGCAATTGCCCATTGAGACCCAAAAAAATATTAACGGGCCATTGGACTTTCAGTTGCACCATTCAGGCCCAAATTAGCTTCACCATTGAGGTTTATGAAATTACTTTAACGGAGTTGGATTGGACTTGCAGTTCCATCGATGCCAAAATAATATATATTTTTTTACCTTGTAACTTGCTTGATGCAAGTTATATAATTTCATGACGATTTATCATATAATAATATTTTTTATTTATAAATTCACCTGCTTGATGCTACAAATTTAACATCGACATATAAATTTTAAATTAATTTAATTATTATATATTTTTTATTTAATTAATTAACTATTTAAAAATAACAAAAGGCCATACAAAAAGCCAACAACAAATTCTACTAATTAATTATTTCATTGACATAATTTGTAACATTGCTCAATTCTTAAAAAAAAGTGCAGTATGAACAAAATTTAGTACATCATAGAAAAATATAAGCATAGAACAATGTAATTATTTAAATTAATTGCTTATAATTCTAAGGACCTATCTTTTCCATCATGTTCTTTAGATAATTCCTACCATTTTTTTTTCCAAAGAAAAAACACTGCCTAGGTGTTACAATAATCATGGGAATAACCAAAACATTCTTTGCTTTGGTTTCAGCTCTTTTCCTGGATCGGTTTGGGAGGCGGCCCCTCTTGTTGTTGGGCTCAACTGGGATGGGCATTTCATTGGTTTCCTTGGGCTTAGGCTCCAAATATCTAGAGCAAACAGATATCAAGCCCATGTGGGCCATTACACTGTGTATAGTAGCTGTTTGTGCTGATGTATCGTCTTTTCCGTTAGACTTGGGCCAGTGACATGGGTCTACTCATCAGAGATATTTCATATGAGGTTAAGGGCCCTAGGTTCAAGTTTGGCAATATCAGTTAAACAGGTTGGTGAGTGGGATTGTGCCCATGACATTTCTGAGCATTTCCAAGGTAACATTTGGAGGAATGTTTTTTACACTTGCAGCAATTATGGTAGTTGGCACAGTTTTCATTTATTTCTTTTTGCCTGAAACTAAAGGCCCTTGGAAGAGATTGGAGTTCTCTTTGAAGATGAAGTCCTTGAGAATGAAAGACATTTCGTTAGTTAACTTAAAATTTAAACAACTTTGTAAACCTTAGGTTAGAACTTTAGGGGAGATTGGATTCCTTAAAATTAGGGATTGTATGAAAGTTGTATAGGTAACTGGCTGAATTTCTGTTGCATTCATGCTTTATATGGGATGAAATGTGAGAAAGTTTCATTTAGTATCAGAGATTTCATTTAGTATCAGAGATTCTCTTATAGTTTGTTCAATATAATGTATTGAATGCAACCTAAGAGATATGCCTTATGTGTGTTGGGGGGAGATTCCATGGATTCTTTCTGTAGGTTGGAAGAGAAATAATAATAAAAAAAAAATTACAGATTGATTGTCTTCAGCATCTTGTTTGTTATTTGTTATTATTTTGTCTTGGTAGGGTTCTCATTTTCCAATATAGAAGACGTATGCACCTAAGAGACAATTGGCTTCCCTCTTCCCAATCCATGACCACATTGAAGCAGTGCATTATAGTGCTAAGGTACTTCTCACTTTTTCAGTGCTCCTTTTGCATGTATATGCTTTTAGATTCAGCTTTTCAGTGTCAGAAAAATTGAATTCTACTGGTAAAACCCTCTTTTGAACCATCACCAATTATCTTCAACTTTTTCCCGAATGTAATTAAAAATGTTTTTGACTTGATTGAGTTATTGGAAAATCTAATTTTGTATATCTTCATTCATATTAACTAAAAATATTCTTGAAATATATTTTCTATCCCATTTTGATTGTTTCAACTATTTTATCTCACATAGATTTAGTTTAGTAAAAAAAAAAATTAAATTGAGGTCTCGAAATCAAGAGATTTCAGATTCTATTTTTATTAATACGAGTATTTATAATGAAATTATTTGATTTGATTACTTTACAATTGGACACAATTTAGTTTTATAATTTGATATTTTGTATATTATATATAAACTATTTCTTGACAATATATATATATATATATATCTTGATGAAAAAAAGTAAATTTACCACACAACATCATTTAAAATATCTTCATCCATTTCATTTACTCAGAAATATAAATTCTTTTTTAAAAAAGGCAACATGCATTAAAACTTGTATGCAATATAATATGTAATTATACTACTTTCTGTTAAATTTTCAATCTGTGTGGCTATGGTCAGAACATAAAACAAAAATAATAAGTTAGATAGTGGGGCATGAGTAATATATAGTGGGATGGCAGTAAAGCCCGTTTAGTCTTGCACTGGGGGCTGCAGTTTTTGAACGAAAGGATAGGTACTGGTTTTGTAACTTTTGTTCTCAACTGCACATCATATTGGCTTGATTTGATTTTATTTTTTTTTTAAATTCCTTGGAGAGTTGTAAAACACTTTTTTTTTTCTTTGAAAATATATTAATATTTTTTTTTATTATTTGTGTTATTATCACATTAAACAAATAAGATAGACATATTAGTCCTATAAATGAAGTGAAATATTAAATGGCTGTGATTGCCATAAATAGGAAATGATGGTCATTTTGGAACAACAACCTGCTAGATTTGATTTGCCTGTGTAAATAATTGCCATTTCATTGCCATAAATTTGAAAATTTATTCTTAAGAATTTGATATGTCAAATGAGGCCATAATGAAAATTGTCAGTTTAAAAAAATCAAATGGAAAATTAAAAGTGTACTTAATTCCTATGCAAATTTCTTCTCTTTCCACATCCAGAAAAACAAACTCCCTTTCCCCCAATCTCACTTTCACCTAATTCCCATTTTCAGCCTCCTCATTCGCCCAGCAACAGAATAAGAGAAAACCCCATTACAGGTTCTGTTATGGAGGCTTTTGAGGTTGAATCACAAGGCGCCAAAAAATCTCGCCATCTCAACAAGTGTGCTCTTGCTTGCGCTATTTTGACATCCACAAATTCAATCTTGTTAGGCTATGGTAAGTTCAATTTACCCTTTTCTCATCTCAATCATTAATCAAATCCTAAAACAAAATGAAATCTCATTTTTGCAATTTAATTTCAATTATATGCAGATATCGGTGTGATGAGTGGTGCAGTACTTTTCATCAAAGAAAATATGAAAATCTCATATCAACCCAAGTAGAGATTTTGGTGGGTATATTAAATATATGTTCACTAATAGGCTCATTGGCTTCAGGGAAGACTTCAGATCATATAGGCAGGCTATACACTATAGTTTTAGCTGCAACCACTTTTCTAATAGGTGCAATTTTCATGGGTCTAGCACCATCTTTCCCTATTCTTTTAGCAGGTCGAATTATAGCCGGAATTGGTGTTGGTCACTCCCTAATGATAGCTCCGGTCTACAGTGCCGAGCTCTCTCCAGCTATGACTCGTGGTTTTCTCACTTTTCTCCCTGAGGTCTTCATTGTTTTTGGAATTCTCTTAGGCTACATTGTTAATTATGCCTTGTCAGGTCTGCCACACCATATAAATTGGAGGCTAATGTTGGGTGCGGCAGCAATCCCAGCTTTTATTATTGGTTTTGGGGTTATAGCGATGCCAGAATCTCCTCGTTGGCTTGTAATGAGAGGTAGATTAGAGATGCAAAAAGGGTTTTGATTAAAATTTATTATAGTACAGAAGAAGCAGAGCTCCGGCTTGATAAATTACAAAAGCAGCTCATGGAAATTGTTCAAATACTACTAGCTGGCATGGACATGGTGTTTGGAAGGAACTTTTGTTAAGACCATCTCTGCCGGTTCGCCGGATGCTAATTACAGCTATTGGGATTAATTTCTTCATGCAAGCTTCAGGAAATGATGCTGTTATATATTATTGCCCTGAAGTTTTCAAAGCTGCAGGAATTCATAGCAAGAAAAATTCTATTCGGTGTTAATGTGATTATGGGATGTGAAAAAATTTCTTCGTGTTGCTATCTGCCTTTTATTTGGACTGGTTTGGCAGACGGCCACTTTTGTTGTTGGGCTCTGCCGGCATGGCAGTTTCTCTAGTGATTTTGGGCCTGGGATCTAAGTTTCTTGATCATTCTAATAGCAAACGCGTGTGGGCTATTGTAATGTGTAAAATAGCTGTTTGTGGATTTGTTTCTTTCTTTTCTATTGGACTTGGGCCTATTACACGGGTCTACTCATCGGAGATTTTTCCGTTGAGGTTACGGGCACAAGGTTCCGGCCTAGCAATATCGGTGAACCGGTTAATGAGCGGGGTGGTGTCGATGACTTTTTTGACTCTGGCCGAGAAGATTACCTTTGGGAGAGTGTTTTTTGTGCTTGCAGGAATTATGGTGGGTGGTACAATTTTCTTTTATTTGGTTATGCCAGAAACCAAAGGCAAGACTTTGGAAGATATTGGGGCTCTCTTTGAGGACAAAGGTAAATCAAGTGAGAATGCAACGGAAATTAGAGAAATGTAATGTGTTAAAGCATGTAATAAGTAACGTGATAGGAGCAAAGCTCATGTATAGGTTCAAGCCAAAGTAGCCCCTAGTAAGAGGCATGGTCCGATTTTATAATGTTGTAAAAATTTCAAGATAGCATAGCACATTTCACTGTAAATGAAAATAAGAAAGAAAAAATGGTTTTGGTAAATGCTCAAGTTGAGAGTTCTCAACTTTGAATTCCAATAAGTGAAGGATGAGAAAATTTATGAAAAGACAGAATTAGAGTAATGATTAAAACTCTTTTGTAAACTCTTTTGTGATTAATTTTTTTAAGAGATACAAGTGTTAATATGTTACAAAGAAGAAGCGAGTTAAGAGGCAAACTTAACTTTTTTTTTATTAAATCATTCGATAATTAATCTTTGATAATTAATTTAAATTCGAGTTATAAAAATTTTTTTCAAAGATTTTGTCTTTTTTAATAATAATTATTGTGTTTACACATACTTAAATTTAAAATTATTATTTAAGAGATTATGACATTTATCATCTAGATCAACTAAATATATTTGTGTGACAAACTTAATTTAATCAAGTAGTAGGTTGAATTCCTAGTAACGTGCCTCGAGGCACATACCACCATGCCATATACCTGATGGCAACCTAATTGTTTCTAACACTAGCATAATTATACACAAAATGTGCACAAGTTACTGGATCATAATTGAGTGTATGCAATAGTGAAATTCAGGACATGAAAGGACAATTCCTGCAAAATGCTGATGTTGACAAGCCTGTAAGCAAAAGATAAATGGAAAACTGAAGGGTAAGTTTTTTTATTCATATTATATTAAAAGTTTGTATTTTGAAAAACAAATTGAAGAAGTAAGGAATTTCTTATTAACATTATTATTATTTTAGTTTTTCCTTTTTAAGGTAATTATTATTATTATTATTGTTATTATTTTTTAATAATTTATTTTTTTAGAACAATAATAAAAAAATAAAAGTTAAAAAAAAATCTCACTAAAATGGACCTAATTAGATGTTAGATTTTTTTATTGAGTACTACTTAAAAATAGTAATTTATACAAAGTTATAGAAATAGATTTAAAGATAAATTAGATGAGTGAAAAAATAAAAAATTTTGACTTATCATTTGAATAGTAATAATTATAATTAAATATAATTTTATTAAAATATTTATTTTTTTATTTTTATTTAATTTATTTTTAAACTATTTTTTTGAAATAATTTTCTAATTAAATTTTTTGATTTTATTTAAAATAACTGTTAGATGATTAGACAATTATGTAAAGGACAAATGTACATGAAAGGAAAATGAATTAATAAAAACAAAATTACCCAAAAAGTCATAATTCACTTGTCAAACACTATAATCCAAATAGAAAAAAAAAAGGGTTTGAAATTTTCAGAGCCATTTGAATAATAATAATAATAATAATCATAATAACAAGAGCAAAAGTAGAAACAGAAAATCTTGAAGTCAAGGTAATAGATGGTGACTGAAGCAATCTCATACATTGAAAAGCTGAATCCAACTTACCCAAAACTGTCTGTTAGCTTTTGGTGGCGTATGTGAAGGCAAAGACTTGCATTCTTTCATCTGTTTTTGCCTTCTTGGAAGCTTCTTAACAAATTAGATTCTCTACTAACAAATTAAAGAAGTGTATATATTTATATATAAGGCCTTGATTTTCATTTTCTTTTTTATTTATAAGTATGGGGAATGGCTAAGATTCAACTTCTTGAAGCAGCCAAAGAGTTAGACTTCTTCACTTGTCCTTTCTTTTTTTTTTTTTATCTAGGGTAAAAAAAGTTCATGCTAGACAAAAGCATATCGACAAGCTTATATAAAATCTATATAGATTTGAACATGGAAAAGGTGGCTAAATTTTGCCTGCAAGAAACAAGGGAAAAAGGTAACAATGTTTAACTTTGTCCTCAACTCTGAATCTCACATTTCAAAAAACTCTCTTTCTCTCATTTTTTGAAAATTGCATTTTGGGCCCCCTTTAATAATTTCTTGCATGCATCTCTTTCTTTTAATCTTTCTTCTTCTTTTTTTTTATCAAATCAAAACATTTTTAATAGATTTCTGCCTTTAAACGTGATTTCAAATGTAATTTTTTTTTAAAAAAATTACTATGAATAGATTATTTCAAAACTCATTTTAATAAAAATTATTTTGGCAGAAAACTATTTTATTTTACATCTCTCATCGAATTGATAAAAACTCTCATAATCAGACATAAACATTATTGGTAGCAAGGATTTATATAGCTTTAATATTTGAATTTGAAGTAAACAATGCAAATCAGGGGGAAAAAATTGGAAAGCTATAAAGTAGGACAAGTATGAAACTATTGGGTTTTAGGGTTGCCTCCAAATCAAAATAGTGGATGACGGCATGTAGCAGGTGATATTTAAACATATGAATTTGTTACTACACAACAAATATAGGTGTTACCCAACAACCCTTCCATTTCCATCCTTCAAGCACATATGTCTTTTTCAATCTCTGGCACTTTCTCAAGCTGGTTACGTTACCCTAGCAATTGCAAAAACAACACACCTTGCCACATATAAAATTTGAGGGAAAAAAAAGGTAGAAAATTTTTCTAAACACAACTAAATTATAATATTGTGATAACCAAAACCAACCTCCAAGGAGAAATTAGACTTCAAAATATGTAAATATTAATTATAATAGTTTATTACTATAGATATATAAATTATAACACTTTTATACATTATTTTGATTAATTCTTTTTACTCTATTATTTAAAAATTAACATTTTTTAGGCTCTGAATAAATTTAAATAAAAAATATTAAATTTTGAGAGATATAATAATTCATTTAACTTAAATGAAAAGTCATAAGATTTTTAAAAGATTAAAATACATTATATTTTTAAATAGAGAGGATGAAAATGTTATAAAAAATTAAAATATTAAGAACTAAAATTTAATAAAAAGTTTCATAACTTCATATATAAAGATTAAAATGTTGGTCATTAACAAATGTTTTAGTATTGAAAATATTAATACTTAAATGCTAATTAAAATAAAACACTTTACTCTTTAGTGAGAAATCAGGATATCATAAATATACATAAAAAAATACATTAAATCTATTTTTTAACTTAATATAAATACGTCCTATTCAATAGATATATAAGTTAGTACGTACCTACTTTATATGTACTTAGGCAAGTTGAAATTGAAGAATTCAAAGAGATGCATTATGCATACACACCAATTAGTAATGTTTCTTTTTAATCAATCTTTTTTATTGTATAATAATTTTTTATTATTTTAATTTAAATTAATAAATTAAATTAATATTTAATTAATAAATAACTGTTTTTAATTTATAAAATTTATAAATTTTAACGATATTAATTTATAATAATTTTATTGTACTGAGATTTACCAAGGGAGGAACTCGAATCAAGTCACTTCAACATGTGCATCAAAGCACATGACCACCAAGACAAGGGCCTGGTGGTTTTTAATCAATCATGTTGGCTACTGATGAGTACATAAAATTGATTTTATGAGAGTTAATAATTTACAAAATTTAATTACCTCCTCAATCAATAAATTAAGTACATGCAATTTGAATTTCAAATTCTTCACCAAAACTCTAAAACAAAATGTATTCTCTTGTGTGTATAATTTTTTTCCCCTCCTCCAGTATACCCTATATATAAAGTATGGAAAAATTTTATATATATTGAGTGTATATATTTTTACTAAATAAAAAATATATAAAAAAATTATATTAATTAAAATATTTGATAACTCATTGATTAATATATAAAATAAGTCTATATATGCTTAATAAAGGCAAAAAATTTTTTTTAATAAAGTTCTTCATCAGTAATGAGCTGGTTAGCTTTTGCTGGCTAACAATATATAAAGTAAGAGACCAAGGTCCTATTTGATTTAATAAGTGTTTTGTAGAATTTATTAATATAACTGTTAACTTTTTAATTCATTCGTTTAGTTATTGATGACTATTAGCTATTAAGTAGTCAAATAACAATTATTTATAAAAGTTCCAAATTAGAGTTTTTTTCAAAAAAATTCATGTTTTTTAAGTAAAAAAAATTAAATTATATTTTAAAAATAATATTTAAATAAAACAAATAAATATTAATATTTATTTTTAATAGTCATTAAACACATTAACAGTTAACAATTAATAATAATTTAACTAAACATTTGAAACAATTAATTATAGATAACAATTACCAACTATCAACTATCAGTCATTAATTAACAATCAACAGCGAAACTAAACGAGATTTTAGTTGTTTATAGTAACTGATAGTTGTTAGCTAGTAACTTATAGTTGTTAGTTGTTATTTAATAGCTGATTATTTTAAGTATTTAGTAAAATTAGTATTAGTTGTTAGTTTTTAATATCTTTAATAACCATTAATAACAAATATTAACATTTATCTTTTTATTTAAATATTATTTTTTAAAAGGATAATTTAACTTTAAGTAAAAAAAATTTCAAAAAAGTTTCAGTAAATTTTTATAAATAATAAATGTTTGATTATTTAAAATTTAAAATTTATTATTAATTAAATAAATTCAATGCAGCATTTAGAAATTAAAAAATTAGTAATTACATTAAAATTTTTTGCCAGACTCGCTAAGAGTTTCCTAAATCATGCAGTTGATTGACTTGCTCGTTTACCATTTCCTAGCCCTAGAATATTAGAGTTTCCTAATTCAACCATTTCTTGTGACTATTTAGTATATATAAATTAAACAACCAATAATGAGAAACTTCTCATTCCAAGGATTAATGAACAACAAATATTTTATTTAATTAGTAGCATCTCTTACAAGTTCAAAATAAAGTAACAATTTTAAAAAATGTCAATAATTAATTAATCATTTATCTAGTTAGTGTGTATAATTAACTCCTAAATCCTTATTTTTCTTAATCAAGACAAAAGAGAGGACGAAAAACAGCAAAAAGTATACACTTATTAATTTATCATTATATATAAAGAAATTCTCCCAGTAAAATAATAAATATATATATAATAAAAACACCACTTTCACTCTCTGTTGCTCTGTGTCTTTATATATTCCCTCCCTAAATACCGCCACTTCCTTCTTCAAAAAACTTCTGTGTCTCTATCTCACATAAACTCTTTCTCTGTTTTTCTCTCTAATGGAAAACCGATTCAAGATGCGATTCTCTCGAATGTTTCGGGGCTCATTTGGCTCTTGTCGGACGGGAAAATTATCGGATGTTGTCGATAAATCTGTCTTTGTTCCTCGAACCCAAAAGGACTACTTTCATTTCCATATGATGGAGCCTTTGCCTCCTCAAGTTCTACCCTTTCCTCGTATTTGCAGACCCAACTGTCCCAAAAATACAACTAACGCTATAACCAACTCAATCTTCCCTAGACAAAAAATATCGGGACGATATCCTCCTTTCATATCAGCAAATAGACACACTTGTCCTCCTGCATCGTCTGCTTCTCCTTTTAATTCATTTTACAAAGAATTTGGTTTGAACCAGAAAAAGATGAAGAGTTCAAGCTCAGCCAAAAACAAGAAAAAGAACAAGAACAAGAACAAGAACAAGTGTAATAATAGAAGGAATATGAACTTTTTTAGCTCATCTTCTCAAGATAGTGCGTATTTTGATGGTAGCTATTGGTTTACTAGCGAAGAAGAAGATGAAGGCGAATCAGATACTCTGTTTTTTTCAAGAAGTCATTCCAATGATTCATTAGGATCTCAAATCCGCCACAGTTCTCTTCGCCACAAGAAATACAGCACTTCTCATCGGAGATCACGAACTACCTCTAAGAGTTCTCAAATGGGTGTTTTACCATTGCATGGAAAAGTGAAAGATAGCTTTGCAGTGGTGAAGAGCTCTAGTGATCCATACAATGATTTCAGGACATCCATGGTGGAGATGATAGTTGAAAAACAGATTTTTTCAGCTAAAGATCTTGAACAACTTTTACAATGTTTCTTGTCTTTGAATTCTGATCATCATCATAGGATTATTGTTGAGGTCTTTACTGAGATTTGGGAGGCTCTGTTTTCCAACTGGTCTTAATTAGTGAGCAAAATTAATTAATGTACTTTGTTTTCTCTGCTATCTTGTAGTTTAATTAGAGTTCTAACTAAGATTAATTAACTTTATGTTAATTAATTAATTAATTTAACTCCGTAATTGTCCTTATCGTTAGATCTCACAGGCAGATCCTGTCTCCTAATTTCTTGATGTTTTTCTTTTTTCCAGTTTTCCAGTGATGTTGATTTTATGGTACACTACAGTGGGATTTTTCTTGTCATCTTTTAGCTTTTGGAGTGGACAACGCTGTGTTTGACAACATACAGCAAAAGAAGGAGAAGAAGATCACTTTTTTTCATTTTTGATAATAAAAAGTTGTGACAGTTTCTCTGTTTTTCTTTTAAAAAAGATTGTTGAATAGATGGGAATGGGAGCCTTTGTGGTTTGAAAAGAAAAATCTGATTGAAAAATAAAAAGTTTGTTTACCAATAATGTTTCTTTTTTCTTTTTTGACTTTTGGATTTCTTTTTCTATAGTTCAATTTGAAATAATATTAACAAAGGCTGACAAGATGAGCTATATATACACGCTGTTAAATGGGGCAGAATTTCACAAAATTATGCTACTTATAAATATAATGATTTTTTCAAATTGATAGTAAAATATTAATTATCAATATTATCAATTTTAACATTAATTAATAGTAAAATATTCAGAAATTAAATAGAAAGATTTAATAGTATATTAAATTTAACATGAAATATATTAAATTAAAATTAAGAGAAGTTAATATATTTTAAAAAAATTATAAAAGAGTTAATATATTAAATTATTTTACATGAAAAAATTATAATTAAATGCAAGTGAACTTGTAACTTGATCACTTATGGCTTGTTATCCATTCAGTAAAATTTCCTCCAGTTGTGATTTGAGTTTTAATCTATCTACAATTAGTAAAAAAGGGACAAAAATATAGTAGTGATGATGACTTTAAATTCTTAAAATTTAAATTATGCACATGTGAGTGAGTTAAATGTAAATTCAATTTTGATGATCCTACTCCGTATGATTTGGCATTATACGCTTCATATTCAAACGTCTTCCTCAAAACTAGCTAATAACAAATTAATTAAGATTTTATGTTTTTATTGTTTTGCATGATTGAATACAGACTGCATCTTTCCTATATATAAACATTAATTAGGAAAAGCTTCTACCATGCATAAGTTTGATGAGTGAAGACAATCTAAATTAATTAAAAGAAGATTGTGCCAATCAATTATAAAACATTCTCCATTTGGGTAACTTGCTTTTCTGCCATTTTATAAGTAAATTAAAAAACAAAAACTATTATTTATCCGATTCAAATTGAATCGAAATTTAATGTGATTATTGGATATCAGATGATTTATTAAAAAAAATTATTATATATAGTTAGACAATAAAAAATAATATTTAAAAATTCAAATGTTTATGAAAAATAAATTATTTTATTGCATTTGCTTTCCAATCAAAATTGGTAAAGAGACATACTTATCATTATTTTTATTGGTTGAGATTTTGATTCATTTTATATTATATAACCTAACAGAGTTGGAAAAACAAAGATAATAAAATTACATAAAAACATTTGTAATATTTTGTGAATAATATAATAATACTCCCTTTATCTAATTATAAAATACATAATTATTAAAAAAAAATTATCTATTTTATTATTTCTAATTTAATTATTATTTTAATCTTCATCTAACTTTACAATTTTCTTATATTTTATATCTTTTAATTATTATTTCAATTTTCAAAGGACACTTGTCTTCACTGCCTCTTCAAATATTCATTTTATAGCAGGAGTAATTCTAATTTTGTCCTATTAAATGATTTTTCTTTGTACTATAAATTTATAAGTATATTCATAATTAACTTAAAATATTATTATATAGATGGTTAAAATGAAATTAAATTGAACAGTGAAATTTTAAAAGCTAATATTATGGTACATTTATAATTTCAATCAATTAGTTAGTTTAATTTGATAAAGAATTTTTATTAGCACGACAAATCTTCAAATCTCTAAATTAATATTTACTAAACACATAAAAGAGACAAAATTTGACATTATGTGTGTTAGGTGCATCTTTTTTTGTTATATTATTAACTAAATCAAATTAATTGATGTAATTCATTTGTTTTCATTACATGGAAAAACAGGCAAGACAAAAGCAAACACAACCCACCACCCAAACATTGGACAGAGTTTTACTTTTGTAGTATAGTGAACTTCAAGAATATAAATTCAAACAAAATATGGATGTGGATGTGGACGTGGAAGTGGATGTGAATGTGGGCAAAGGCTATATAGAGGTAGGAAAGAAGATTAAGACGAGAAATTTTGCTTCTATTCCAAAAAAAAGAAGGGTCTAAGAAACTGATGTTTCATAGAGTAATATCTAATAGAGTTTGCTATAAACAGTCATATGTCAATTTCAAAGAAATAAAGATTGAAAAGTATTGAAATTCAGAGAGAAGACATAATGGAATAATGATAAAATGGGTAAAGAGAACTGTTAAGAGTAAACTGAGAGAATGTGAGCCCAAAACTTGCAATTTGTTGGGTACTGTGAAATTCAATGTCTATAAGGGTTTTGATGGGTATGTTTCGTCATAAATATAGAGGTGAGAGGGTTTTGACTGGGAAATTTGTTGTTTTTATGTTAGGTGTTAACCCTTTTGTAATAATGTAAGACACTTTCTTTTCAATTTATGGCAACAAATTGACAACCCATAAATGCCCAAATTAAAGAATTTTTATTTATGATTTTATTATTTCATTCCTCTCATAAAATAAAAATAGTTATATTTTAATTTCTACACATATTAAAAAATATAGTTAAATCAAACAATTTTGCATATTATTTCTTTTAATGTCTTTCTATTAATATTAGATGACTTGTTTTTACTAATAGAAAATACACTCTTAAATATGAGTATATTAGAAAATTAATTTTTAAAAATATTTGTTAAGAATTGAAAAATTAGATAATATTAAATAAATAAATTTAAAAATAAAATAAATATGCAAAAAGTGAAAATTCTGACATATCAGTTGAAATTATAGTAATTGTAATGAAATACAACTTTATTAAAATTTTTATTTTTTTATTTAACTCTTTTTTACATTAATTTATTTATATTTTTCTAATATAAATATTTTATAATTATATTTTATCTGAAATAATTGTTAAACGCACTCGTTAAAAAAATTGTTAGAAAATTAATATATTAATTATTGTTTTATAAAGAATATTGATTATAATTTGAGATAAGTGAAAAAAAAAATTATTTTTAAGAAAATATTTATTTATAATGAGTGTATATTTAGTTTTTATAAACCCAGCTAATATTTATAAATAATTCAAAAGAATGTCATTTAAACTTATATTTTTATTTTTCAATAAAAAAATATTTATAATGAAAATTTTCTTATATATTTTAATTATATTAACTAGGTATATACATCCAACATTGAGTATTGTCTATATGTTGGTTGGTCGCCTGTCTATTGGGCTTGGGTTTTGTATTTTTAAATTTCTCATTAATTGCAAGCATTTTTTGGGTTAATGAGCCATTCCTCTTATCTTATCTCACTCTCTCTCTCTCTTAGCCTTATTACATATACTCTGCAATCTGCAGCAGCTTTGAACGAACTTTTTCTGGGCTTCTAATGTGACCCAACCTTGACATCATTTAATAAACAAAACAAAATGTTGGGCCTCGACCTTTGGATAAAGCTTAAAATACAAAATTTGTTAACGTTATACAAAATATTTTAATTTAAAATTTATATTAAATATAATATATCGTTCAATTTTTAGACAAATTTCATATTTTCATTATTTAAATATTTATATTATTTAATAATTAAAATATAATTTTAAATTTTATTTTATATATATATATATATATATATATATATATTTTTATTTAATCATAAGTCTATTTCTATTTTATAATTGATAGGATTAAATTTTATTTCGAAAATGAATTTTATATATTAAGGCATGTATAAAATTATATTTTTTTATAGTATCGAGTTGGCTTAAATCCTTTATGGACAAATTCAGTGGATATACTACAACCTTGACATTTTTTTTTGTGACCAAGAGAAGAAAATAGAAAATTAACACATAGCAGCAATAGATGTGATATCAAGAACTCGTGTATCAATTTCCATAAGATTAAACAAGCCGTGTATCTAAAATAAACTCCCAGGGGTACTGTAAGCCTTGTTTTGCCCAAAAATGAGCACATCTATTTGTTGTCCTGGATATATGCTGCAGTGAAACTTCTCAGTTTATGCTCAATATATGTCTGATATTAGACAGTAAATTGTGGTACAGCACTAGCTTCACTACCACTTGCGAATCCAACTCTTTTTGCACCCGACGACATCCATATTCCGAGACCAGATTCATCCCTGTGAACAATCTCTATAATTTTGCATTTTTCATGTCATAAATTTCTATATTCTGGGCAAAATCAGTTATCCAACTTCATTTATCATCCCTTAAAAACTCTCTCCAAATTCTCTCTGAATTAATTATTGATACTATTACTCAAAATTCAACATTTTCATTTGTGGCTGTTAAAGTCTTTGGCCTTAACAGTCAAGTTTAGGTAAAATAAAGTTTAACTCAAAGTTAAGATAATGTATATTGAATTTACAACAAAGTTAGATTTTACAACATAAAATATCATAAATTATTTAGATGGAATTATCATTTTTATTATAAGTCATTTAAAGTTTTTGTAATTAATGAACATAAAATTTATCTCACACTCAATTTTTTATAGTTTAACACTTTTTCAAATATTCTTTAGATTTAATTAATATTTGGCAAGCATTAAATGACTTCTACCCGAAAATACAATAGACGTATAAAATCTCAATTGTAATATCATATTAAAATCTTTGAGTTCTGTGTGTCAAGTCCAAATAAAATGAAATTAAAATTAAATTAAGATAAAATATACTCAACTTATAATAAGTTGAGTTTTAATCTAATCTATTTAGATTAAATTATATTTCTTCCTATACGTCATTTAAATTTTTTATAAATAATCAAAGTGAGAGATATACTACACTCATTTTTATGTGATTTAACAGTGGAATAAATTAATATTAAGGGATGAAATTTTAAATTCTAATATCTCAATTTTTCATTCGTCTTTAAGACTATATATTATATTAATAAATAAATAATTTGAGTGGTGGGTGAAGAATTTTAATTCTCGATCCATTGCTACACTTAGTTTCGATGATGAATAATTTATTTTCCATTTCATACTTGCTTAATAACTTCAATTCTTTATATATCATTTTAAAAGGTTATCAATGAACTTCTCACAGAGATTTGAAATAACAACTCACAAGATGATGAATTTGGATAGAATTTGAAATTTAAAGTGCGTTTGTAAAAAAAATTTATTTTCACTTGAGAATTTCTTCCACCTTTCTAAAATTGGAAAATGAAGCAATAGGTAGTTATAAGATACTCTCATTAGATAACAGTATTTTTTATTTATTTAGCATTTAAATATCATGAAATTTTTATACACCATATTAAATATATATTTTTTTAATTTAATTAAAAATAAATTATTCATATCAAAATTAAAAAAATACATAAATAAAAAAATCAGTATTAAATATAAAAGAGAGTTTTAATAATAAAAAAAAAAAGTTTTCCCAATAAATATAACTTATTATTTACTGTTATTTTTATAAGAGTTTTATAAGCTTAAATTATTCACGTAAAAATTACGATATTAATAATTAATATTAAAATAAATAAATAAAAATTATAAAACAGAAATAAATTTTTATAAGACATGACAACCGCGCACATAACTATGTGAAGATAACTCTAACCCAAACAATATAAATTTCTCACCACCTAAACTAAAACACGTAGTTATTTACAGCTAATTAATTTCGGTGTACATAGCCCTTATATAATTCATCGTTATTCTGATGTACTAAAAACAAATAACAAATACAGTCAGTTTAAATAGGCAATACATTATTATAATCAAATTTCTTGAATATCACTATACAATGAGGAAAAAAAAAATCTTAAAATTGAAATTAAATTTTCTTTCCAGGGAGTGGTTAGTAGAATAGGAGAAAAACTAAAATAAAATGAATCAGAAAGCGTAAGATGGGCGGCTCCGGTTAGGTCAGAGTGAATAGTAATAGAGAAAGAGACTGGTGCCGGGGGGGGGGGGGGGGGGGGGGGGCGGGGGCGGGGGGGGGGGGGGGGGGGGGGGGGGGGGGGGGGGGCGGGGGGGGCGGGGGGGGGGCGGGGCGGGGGGGGGCGCGGCGGGCCGGCGAAGGGTGCGCGCGCGGC
>CANXYC011596286.1:0-11385 GCA_948193065.1 Aleurites moluccanus
TTATTGATGAGTTTGAGAAATTGTGGAGATCCAGAGGGATCTGTTTATTTGAGTTGGTTGAGATTGATTATAGAAGTGTATTAATTGTGTTTTTAGCAGCAGGGCATGCTCCTTAAATAGAGGAGATGCTGCCCGATTTTGCTTTTATTGCTTAAGCTATATTAAGCTTATTTGTGTATGCATGCCATATAGTTTTATTGATGGGTTCTTCGTGGTATTGGTAGCATAAGCATCACCCGTACCCTAGGACCGTCATGGCTCCTAAGTTGGGCTGTGACATCTAAGGAGTGGCACGTATATGTATGTGATTGTATTTCTATAGTTTTGCATAATAATTATGCTATGGATATATATGTATAGCTTGAGATATACAGATATGGGTTGAGTTGATATTGGTGGTTGAAATGGAAATTGATGATACAAATATTTTGGAAGTGTTTATTACTTGTTTTTATAGCTGGGCATAGTCATATTATAGATGAGATGCTGTCAAAATTTCAGTAGAATTGTTAAGCTATATTCGAGATGATCATTGAATTGCTTGCCATGTCATATAGATATATGGGTTCTTCATGGTACTGGTAGCTTAGGCAACACCCGTACCCTAGGACCATCGCGACTCCCAGGTTGGGTCGTGACAAAAAGATTCCCTTGTGTCAGGGTTCCATTATCTGGGTTTTCTCTCTCAACCTTGAGACCATCTAAAATTTTGGGGTTTTGGAGTTGACTCCTAACTCATTGGTTCTTGGTTCAATCTAAACTTATTGGGATGGAATGCATGCTTTATGTATTATGGATACATAGATATGATATGCACGTATGAATACATAAGGGAAAAAAATATTTCATGAATACATATCTTGATTTATTATGGATCATGGAATCTAGGATCCAATGTCTAATGTTCATTACATGAAAGGTTTTGAGTGGCTTGGATATAGGGTACCCACATATTAGAGCAGTGATATACCTAATCACACGTGAAACAATGAGTTTCACATAGGTCCAACAATATGACTGCTCATTATATTTCAAAAAGATTGAAAACTTGTTGCAGGCTGAATGCTTTCTCTATCTCCCAACATACTTAAAGAGAGTTGTCGGAACAATGCTACTGGCTATCCAAAAGGTAAATTTTGTAACTGATTTAGGAAAAGAGCCCATGCAAAATGATGCATGAAATGAAAAGTCAAAATTAAATTGAAAGCCAAATTAAAGTTACTATGAAAATATTTTTCAATCAATTGGTAGTCCTCTTATTATTATCTTTTTTAGAAAATGGATTGTCTCTAGTTAAATTCAATTTATTTTTGTTGGAAAAATATAATGTAAAAAACCCAATTTTGACTCTAATTTGCAATCCAATGTAAAGAACACTAGACATTCAAACTATATTTATGGATTTGGGGACTAGATTTTTGATTGTAAGTAACAATAATTTGGCTTTTAGTTTAATCATAACTTGAAAATATTATTTTCGTGAATAATATTTAATCAAAGTCCCCATAGTTTGCTCTTTTTGCGAAGAAATTTTTGGTTTGAACAAGAGTTTTATACTTCAAACATATTTCAAGATCAAGTTTGGTGGAATGAGCAATTTAGGAAGTGCTAAATTGGATGAATTTGGATTGAGAGATTTATACATTTGGCAGAAGTGTTCCGGAGGATTTTACCTTATCGGAGCTGCTCTTTAGAATCAGATTCGATTTAAAAAATCAAGAGAATTAATTTGAAACTCTAAAGACCAATTTCTTAGTTTTATATTTTTTTAATTCAATGAGAATTAAGAAAATCAATTTGAATTCAAAGAGAATTAAATTTTTTTTTTTGTTATGTTAATTATGAAACTCAAAGAGAATTAATTAGGGTTTATTTTTAATTCAAAAAGATTTAAAGTAATTAAGAAGTGTTTTTGTCCTAATTCAAAGAGAATTATAAAATTAAATTGAATTTTAAATGAAACAAAGTTAAAACTTTAAAATTAAAAGGTAAAATTAAGTTGAATTTTAAATGAAACAAAGTTAAAACTTTGAAATTAAAAGGTTGAAGATGTGTGTGAGGATGAGAGTGATGAGAGTTTTTTCTCAAAGAGAAAGGTGAGAGAGGTTGTGAATGAGTTTTTTTCTCAATGAGAGAGGGGTTGTGTGAATGAGTGAGGAAGGAGGGAGGGGTGGAAGGTACTTATAGGAGTTTTGAAGGGCAAAAAGGGAATTTTAGAGTTGGATCCATCTTGTTTAGTTGACTTGCTGGTGGCACTAATCTTTAAGGGTGGTGGCACCAAGCGATGATGGGTTTTTCGAGATATATTTATGTCTTCTAAATTTATGACGGATTGTATTGGATTTAATATAAGTTTGGTTAGATATTGGGAGTATTTCGAAAATTTAAAAAAAAATCTGATTGCTCTACAAATGATACTATTTTTATTTTAGAACTTGTAAAAATTTGATTGCATGTAATAAAATTTGAAAAGGTAAAATCAAAAGGTACAAGGCAACGAGGCCCTTGGTTTAGGAGCCAGTCCAAAGCTAAAATCTTTAGAGGTTGTGAGTTTGCCTCTTCGGTTTGCTTTCTGCCCTTATTGAAATTGTCAGTTTCATACTCGTCACATTTTATCACATGTTTCTGGTGAATGCACGACATTTCGGAATATATATGGTCCCAACCTGGAAAATTCGAGACCAACAAAAAAGGCTATTATGGATCCCACTACCTTTTTCCAAGCTGAAACTTGTGAACCAATCACAAGAAAGTATGTCTTGGACCAACCAATAGAAAAAGGATAAGGTTCCACATCGGATTAAAAAATTCTAAAAAAAATTCAGTAATAATAATAATAATAAAACAAAAATATCCACTGCCTGCAGGCTCAATCTCTATCCTCTATTATATTCTACACTTGTCACCTACAAAACAAAAAAGAAAAAACGAAAAAACAGATAGAGTTTAACTAAGATGAATTACAATTGTTCTTCACCTTTACTTAAAAGCCCAAAGATGGAAGAGGTAGAGGTTCCAGACACTGACATTGCAGCTCTCAATGGAGAAATTGATGTTACGGATGAACTGGAAGGCATTTTGTGTATTGAAGATGAAGAAGAAGTGAATTTTTCAAAGGATATTTGTAATAATGTTTATGGGTTACTCAGTTGGGATTTTATGGATTGGGAAAAAGCTGTACCACCAAGTGGAGAAGATGAATTAGATGCTGATGAATATAAGTATGTGAAGTTTGAAGAAGAAACCCATTTTTATAGTAGCAGTACTAATAACAGTAAGGTAATTAAGAAAGAGATTAATAGTGTCGGATTCTTGGATGATGATGATGATGATGATGATGATGATATTAATAACAAAAGAGTATCTTTGAACTTGAACTTGAATTATCAAGAGGTTTTGGATGCTTGGTCTGATCGAGGTTCTCTTTGGGCTAATGATTGTTCTTCTTCCATGGCTACCAATGGCTTTTATGTGAGTACTCAGAACTCACTACTTATACTCTTTTCTTTTTCTTTTTTTATTATTTTCCTGTCAACACTCCATTTTGTTTGCAACTGAATATGTAATTTAGAAATGGAATGTAATATTATATTTAATGATCAAATATATTTTTTATATAAATATTATTGATAAGTTTTGGTGAAATGAAATAATAATGTAATCAAATATATTTTTAATATAATATAATATTTACTTTAAGAATACATTTAATTATATCACATTATATTTCATCTTATTAAATGTCCTTTAAAGTTTTTTTTCAAATTTAAATTACAGTTATGTTTAGTACGCCATAAACATATATTTTATTACATTATATTATATTTTGGCATATATAATATAACATAAACTATACATTCTTTGTTTCAACAAAATATGTATTTGTCTCATGATCCAGAAGATTAAAGTTTAAACTTTAATAAATTCTATTTTTCGTTTTAAAATTCCATCCATAATATATAAATAATTTATTTTATGTATAGAATACTTAGTTTGAAAGTTGTTTAGATGGGAGAGGTGCCAGCGATGGAAGAAGAGAGAGCAAGAAGGGAAGCAAGTGTAATGAGGTACAAAGAGAAGCGCCAAACTAGATTGTTCTCAAAAAAGATAAGGTATCAAGTTCGCAAGCTCAATGCAGATAAAAGACCTAGACTAAAGGTTATTTTTCCCTTAATTTCTTAAATTCTTTCTATAAATTATGTATTTAAAAAAAAAAGTATGTCATAAATTTTTTATTGACTGTTTCATTGCATAATATTTGTAAGGTTTCAAACTCTTCTTTTTAAGAATTTTTATGTGTATATAAAAGAATATATTATTTGAGTGACTGTTTCATTGCATAATATTTGTAAGGTTTCAAACTCTTCTTTTTAAGAATTTTTATGTGTATATAAAAAAATATATTATTTGAATTCCTATTTAAATTTAGATATTAACTATTTTATTTTAATTTTATTTTATAAATTTGATATCAATTGAAAGTTCAAACTTGAATTCTCGCATTTTAAAAAATAAATCAGTACCATTAAATCAAAATTTATTAATAATTTGAACATTAACCATATTATTTTTGGTTTCTGCAGGGTAGATTTGTGAAAGTTTCCTGAAAAGGTCAATCCAAATGGGCAGAAAGGGGCTTGAAATATCTGAAGAAGAAATATCTTGTTCTTTGGACTTTCCCTTTGCATAATATTAATATATGCTTTTATTTTTGTCTCAATGAATAAAACATCTAAAACTTAAATTTGGAAGATTTCTAAATATCTGTGATTTGCAGGTAGTTCTTATGGAGTTTTCTGCCTTTTCTACCGTGGACCTGTTCATAATTGACCTATACAGCATGGTCTATAACTGGCAATTAGCTATATTTTATGTGAGTCGTTATTCGGTACACTGGTGCACGGTCTATCAAAGAACAATAGCCATAGGGTTAAATTTGACAAAATCTTGACCATTGAAAAGTTACTCTTCAATTTAACTATGAGTTCATAAATGTGGGTCTCATGGAATTCAGATGACTTTTGGATACTTGTGAAATGACAAAATATTCTTTTTTTTTTTTCCAAAAAAGTCCCTTCATTTATCGAAAAGTTCCATAGAGAACAAAAATTTGATTAATAGCATAAACCCAACTCAAATAATTATTTCCTCATTTTCATAAAATTAATTCATTTTAATACTAAATTTAAAAGCAGTATAAAACTCAATATATATAAAGAAATTCATTAACTATACAAGGTTTAGTAATAATAATAAAAAAAAATCCATTCATGATATAAAATTTATACATCATACTAATCATTTAAATATAATAATATTCATGAAAATATTTTAATTAAATCTAACTATATAATTAAAAAAAATTATCAATATAAACTCATTTTGATATTTGATTAAAAATAATGATAAATTATAATAAGTTATTTTCAATAAATTTATATAAATTCATAATAATTATAAATTCACCAAGAAATAACTCACATCTTAATTTTTTCAATCTCTAATTCTTATGAGCTTAAGGGGAAAATATTAGTATCAACTTAAAGCTCTCACCAAAGGAGATGAAACGATATAAATTTCGTCGTAATCGATTTTCAAAATTAACATTGGAAGTTCACAGCACTGGTGGATTTTAGACAATATTTCTGTCATCTTCCGATGGTAGTTTTCGATGGTGCTAGCTCATTGGAAAGTGGGCTTCTCAATGATGGTGACAGTGACAATAGTCAGTGGTCGAAGGTGGTGGTTCTGGAGAAGATAATCCCTCTCTCTCTCTCTCTCTCTCTTTCTTATTATAAATTTTTCCAATCTGGGCTAATAAAAAAAATTGATAGCCTCTAATTGGTTATAATTAATCATAATTGTCTTATTATATTTGTTAACACCATATTTTAATACGCTTTGAGTCCGAGCAGAAACCTGATGATAAGGCATTAAATTCTGAGATTCGCGATGAATTTGCTTGTCAAAAGGTTGTTTTTACTTTTTCAAATTGATGAGGTTGCTAGAATTTTTAAGTTGGCAATTAATGATTTGAGTTAATATTTTAATAAAAATAATTAAAATACTATTTAAAATTATGTTGGATAGTTTCGGGTGAAGTATGGAGGTCCAGACACTAAATCGATCGCGTTGAAAGCCGACTGGCTCATACGCAACAAGGCCAAAGGGCCTGTGTTAGCTCAAGACTGCATGGCCTGCCCTTGGGCAGGATGACCCTACTCCTGAGCCACCTAGCCTTGCTAGGAGGCACGTAGGGCCGCATGGCCTAACATAGGGCCATCTAGCCCTGCATCCCTAGGCACGAAGTGGCGAGTCGCTCTAGGCCCACGCCGCCTCTCTATGATCCATTTTTTCTCATTATTTTGGGGTTCCCATACCTATTTTAGTACCTGATTAGTATTTAATTTTATTTTTCTTTTTAGTATTTTTATTAAAGAGAAAGTTTGTTTTAAAACTAAGTAGGAAATTTGTAAGTACTTTGCTTGCAAGTAATTTTAAGCTATTTAGGAAGCATTTTGTCATTTTATTTAGGAATTTAGACCTATTTAGGAACCAAAAAGAGAAATGAGTTTATACAATTGAATTATTAATATGGCTTTTAGAGCCATAAACTTGCTTTTGAGCCTTAATACATATAAGCCCATTTATTTTAACTCATACTTTGGCCCTATGGGTATCATATTATTTACTCCATCATGATATTCCTACATGGTTAGTCTATATAATAAGTACAAATACAAAATATTTTGCAAAATAATCATGCTTCTTTTAGTCATACTAAAATTCATGTTCATATGTTCCTGATTCAAAAAATTTAACCAAATCATCTTAATTCTTGTTTTATTAGCACATGATTAAGATATACCAAGAATAATAAATCACATGCACTAACATTTTTAGACTAATCCATTTCAATATCCTAAACTAATCATGGCATGTTAACTTATAATTATGTTATCATTCACATGACAATTATGTACCCTTTCATGCAATTATGTTTTTCCTTATTTGTTTTAATTATCAGACTTAAACCTTACATTCAGATTATTATTTAAAATATTTACTATGAATCAATAGCTAACTTCCTAAAATTATTGCATTTTGTTCATTTATAAACAAGCCATTAATGCTAAAAATTGGTTTATTACAATATGCATGCTAAATCTCATATTACTAAGACAACACATCTTATTTATTAAATCTAATTCACTATATCAATAGCTAAACATGCTATAATATTTATTTTAAGGTCATTTAATAAGTATTTAATGATGCCATTTTCATTATATTATGTTAAACACATCAATTTTAAGTTCAAAACTCAATTTAAATAATATAGAAAAAACTTCAAAAAATAGTGTCAAGTTAATATTTTGGATCTAAACATACTTCTAAATCAATTAAAAATATCATATAATCATATAAATCATATTTTACAAACATATATATATCATATATGTCATTTATGCACAAAAAAAAAAAAAAAAAAAAAAAAAAATAAAACTCATAAAAACAAAAGAGAAAAAGAGTCGTGTAATACACTAAAAATTTGCATAACAAGTTTTTGTGAAATAAATTCTCAGTATATGGATTAAAATTATCGAAATGGCTAAGAATAATTTTAAAAACTCAGTTAGAGCGAAAACGAGAAAATTTTTCGAAAATCGTCAGTACCGATATCGCTGCCGTAAAATAACAGTACGGTTGATGGATGAATTTCTGAATTTGGATTGAAGGTAAATGATAATGAATATTCATGTGTGAATACAGTAAAAAGAAAGATGAGAAAAATATTTAAGAACATTGATAAAGTAAGCGATGGCAAAACCGTAAATAAAGGGTACTTTCAGTGAATAGTAAATTTTGATAGTCTGAGTTTTAGAACGGCTTTAAAACTATTTTTATTAATTAATATTAATAAAAATATGATATTTGAATATTCACTTTGAATTCCAATTCCTAACAGAATTATCGAAATAAATTACCGAGCGAAAAAGGACCAAAGTGTAATTTGCCTATTTTATCCTACTATATAAAGGGGACTTAGACAATTTTTGGCTCAAAAATTCTGCCCATTTCTCCCTTTGGCCATGGCCATTTCCTTTCATTCTTTATCCATTTTTCCTTTGATTTTGTGAAGGAAAGTTGATGGAAACTTAATTCTAATACCATACAAACACTTATCTACAAAATCAACCATAGAAATTCAAGAAAAATTGAAGAAAAATCAAAAGGAAATTTCTGCCATTTTGGGGAAATTTTGGTAAGTTGATTATTTTTTTGGTTTTATGGTTTAATTAGGTTGTTTTGATGATAAAAGGATTGGGTTAATGGTTTAATTGCATCAATTGATGCATTAAACAATTTTCTCCAATTTTCTAACCCTAAAGTGAAGTTGTGTAATTGAATTTTGAGTATATGGATTAGGATGTACAAATTGGCTTTAGAATAAGTTAATTGGGTATTAATCGATATTTAATTGATGTTCGTTTCGTTGTAGAAAATTCGTTCGGAGAAAATCGTCGATTTTGGCCTAAACCGAGGATTTGAGGAATTCGGTAGCAAATCGAGTTTGCTAGGTGATTTGGAGTGATAGGTGAGTCTTCTATGCATCCATTGTCTTGCCCTAATTGATAAAAATGAAATTTGGAATCAAATTGTGGAAATTGAGTTATGGTCGAACCCTAGTTTGTGCCATTTGCCCAGTTTTGTTCATACTTTTGACTTGCTTTTCCATTGCCTATTTGATTCATTTAATGAATATTATTGAGTTGTCTTTGTTGCCTATGGAATTGCTTCCATATGTGTGTTTATTTTATTAGGAAAAATGTCAATTTTTCGCCGAAACCATGCCGAAAAATCCGTAGGCCAACCATTTGAATGCCACCATCGCTAGCAACAATGACATACCAATTACATCAACTTTTGGCCGCAAATGACCAAAATATGTTTGTTCCCATTTTTGGTCATTAGATCTTTGGTCATCATTTAATCGATAATTAATGAAGTCTTATTGACTTTATGCTCATTAAATTGATTCTGATGAGTTATTGATATTGCCGATGCCATTGTTTTGAAATGGCATCTATTGATGTGATTATTGCTTCTATTGACTCTGAGGTGATTTGACAGAGCTGTCGTTCCTACAGGGTAGTGAGTTCATGCTGTCGGCCTTGTACACATTGTATTGATTAATACCCTATACTAGGAAGGGATATCCTAGTCATAAGACTCGTACAGTCTTATGTTATTTATATATATATAGTGATTTGTGCTTGACACATTTCTATATGTTTAATGGCTCTATATCTGTCATTTCTATCTTGCCCATGTGATATTGATTCTATTGATATGATCATTTACTTACAGTCATATTTTGTATTTGATTCTGTAAATTTCAAAGTTTTTGAGCAGATCGATCCATTTATTTCCATCTGCCTACTACTTATTGATATTCTATTATCTGTTATTGGTCGATGCATATTAGATTCACTGAATATCATATATACTCACCCTCTTATTGTTTGCCCTCTCAGATGCAGAGTATGAGGCAGATATCCCAGCTCTTTTGGCTCTCCGTGGATTCTGCAGATCTTGTGTCAGTGTAATATTATGAACACTGTATTATTTTGTATGTTCATATCCTAGTTGCTTCATGGGTTTTGTATGGTATATTTAGAGTATGAATATGTATGTATGGGAATATTAGAGATTATTAATGATATGAATATGGCATTTACAGAATTAATGGCATAGTGACAGAATGAATAGTGTTTATATGAGTGAATGGTTATATGTACTGCTATTATTGATTGATGATGGGTTTCCGCTACAATATTGGTTATAGTTGTATTTCCGCAGCGATATTGTGAGTGATTGCATAATATGAGATTGATGGGTTCTACGGGTGTCGGTTGTCTTGGCATCTCCTGCACCCTATGACAGTCGCGATCCGGCAACAGGTCGTGACAGAGGTGGTATCAGAGCACTTGGATTACAGATATCAGAGCATGGGTTACAGAGAAATAGTAACTAAGTAAAGTATAGGTAGAGTTAAGGGAACCATGGAGCATAGGAATTCCTGTATCGTCTTTTATTGCATTCGTCAAGTATATATAAGTATTCTGCATTTCTATAATATACTGAGTACGTGTTCTATTTTTTTGACAGTTTACAGAGATGTCTGATGACAGAGACGGAGGTACCAGAGAGGTTGATATAGCCTCTAATGAGTCCCTGGTCAGGGAGATTTCTGTTTCTGAGGGACCGTCTAGATCTCATCGGTCTACAAGGGATACTGAATGGACTGATGACCCCTAAAGATATGAGATGCTGAAGGGAATGATGGATCTACATAGGGAGCTAGCAGAGTTGAGGCAGGAATGACGAAATGTACCGCCACCTCCAGTACCAGCAACAATGCCACTCCCTGTTACACCTGCTACAGTACCAGTTGCTCCAGCTCCTATACAGCCAGTTGTGGTTCTCGAGGAGCCTATTGTGCAGGGAGGCCGCAAAGTTATAGATGAGGGCGGAGTGTCAATATTTAGCTTTCTAAAGCTAAACCTGCCCGAGTTTAGGGGAGATAGAGCCAGTGATCCAGTAGATTTTCTAGAAGAGGTTGAGAAGGGAGTTAGGAGACTACCTTGCTATGATCTTAGAGCTGTAGAGTTGGTTGGGTTGCTACTAAAAGGGAAGATATAGACTTGGTTTTTGAGAAGGATGGAGCCTAGAATGTATGGTGGTCATCCACCTTCATGGGCTGAGTTTCGACAGGGTTTGATAGATGAGTTCATTAATGAAGGGGTGAAGACCTGTAACTTGATTCAGTTTGAATAGTTAGAGCAGGGGGATAGGTCGATAGAGGAGTATGTAGAGGAGTTCATTAGACTGAGTAGATATGCTACTCACATTGTTCCTACTGAGGCTGATCTGATCAGCAGGTTCAGGAGAGGATTGTATGCTTCGCTTCATAATGCTCTATTGGCTACAAAATTCACATCTCTGATGACAGTTATCGATAAAGCTACTCAGATGGAAGAGAAGTACAGGTCAGAGAGAGAGAGAAGAAGGTTCGGAAGAAAAAGGAGGGACCAGGTATAACACCTCAGTTAAGGCTTATAACTTGAGCTCTAAAAGGCAAACCTAGGAAATGCTTGTTTTGTTTAAAAGCTATATGTTAATGCATGTTTATGACTAAATTGAATGTATATGCATGTTTTAAGAAGTAATATATGCATAAAAGTGGTTTAAAGGCTGTTAGAAAGAAATCGGGAAAAGTTGAGTTTTTGGTGAACTGGGGGTAAAATGGTCATTTCACACCCCTTCGAGTTTTATGGAAATTAACATGATATTTAAAGGTAGAAAAGAATATTAGGACAT
>CANXYC011596480.1:0-12560 GCA_948193065.1 Aleurites moluccanus
ATGATTTATTTAAGAGATTTGGTGAAGAATGAAGAAGAAATGGGAGAGAAAATGGTGGGAGGGAGGTTAAGCCAACCAAAGAGAGAAGAAGAGAAAATGACAAAAATTTCTAAGTATAAGCTTTTATACAAAAATCAATTAGAAAATTTCAACTTAAACCTCAAACTTCCATATAACACATTTTGGTCCAAAATCTTCTGTAATTTATTATGTCCATTCTGTTAGGAATTGGATTCCAATTGGGGAGTTAATAAGCTTATTTTAATTTATATTTATTTATAAAAATAGCTTCACAATCATTCTGTAACTCCGATGGACCCATTTCCACTATTCACCTTAAAGTTCCTTATAATTACAATTTTGCCATTGGTTACTTTTTCAGTGTTCCTAAATGATTTTCACATCTTTCTTTTTACTAAAATTACACATGCATTAAAGTGATATTTTATCCTCATGTCAATTTCAGAAATTATTCTGTTGACCTGACTGCTAATTTCTCGGCAGTGTTCCCGACACCACCGCTTTTCAGAAAAGTAACTAATTCGCTTCTTAACTGTGTCTCTAAAATTATTTCCCATCATTTCAAGACTTATGAATTATATTCTGAGAACTAAATCATGCACGTGAGTTAGGAATTTATAGGGTATTGCAACTTTGGATTGCTTATCCTCGGATGATGGATTTAGCCATAGTGACTAGATGTTGACTTGAAAAAAATGCCCCTGACGAGGAATTAGGGTGGTTTAGCCATTTAACTGCTTTGGCTAAGAGATGTGATGATTGACATAAGAGGACATACCCTGATGTGGGATAAAGACAACTTAGCCAATTAGCTAAGAGACATGACACATTAATCGATTGATGCCAAGGTACCAAAATGACTTTGATGACTCTGATGAGGACTTGTTAGCAACTTTTGCTATGATGATTGACTTAGAAAATAATTTTTGATTTTTTGATTATTTTTTATATATATGCTCTAATTTTTGCCCGAGCTGCCCTTTTGGGTTTTTCAACTCGCGGAACTGCTCTAATTTTTGCTTAAATCGCCTTATTCAGGTTTTCAACTTAGCATGCACAAATCAATTAATCTGGGCACAAAAAATGATAATTTTATTATGCTTTGGATCGTACCCAAGGTGGGATGCTTATGTATCTCCATTTGCATTTTTTTTCAGAGCCATTTTCTAGTATGTTGCCCCGACATTCTTTAAACCAAAAGGCATAACCTTGTAGCAGTAGGTGTCCCATTATATCAAAAGGTTGCCTTTTCCTTGTCAGGGGATAGACTTGTATTTAATCATACCCGCATATAAATCAGTCAAGGAGACTATCTCAGATCCGGCCATACGGTCAACCAATAAGTCAATATGAGGTAAAGGAAAATCATCTTTTGGACAGGCTTTGTTCAGATCCCTGTAATCAACATTCTTACTTTCCCATTCTTCTTGGGCACAAGCACTATGTTAACTATCCATAAAGGGTAAGTGGCAGGTTGAATGAAACCATTCTTTAATAACCTAACCACTTCCTCTTTGTTCTTGAGAGACCATTCTGCCTTCATCCTTCGTAACATCTATTTTATAGGCTTCACATTCTCATAGGTCAGAATCTTATGGACTGCTATGCTTGGATTGATACATGTCATGTCTTCAGGTTGCCAGGAAAAACAATCTGAAAATTCTTGAACAATCTTGACTAGAGAAGCCTTATCATAGAATGATGATGTAATGAATGTGAATTTCAATTTATTATTTGTGCCAAAGTTAATTGATTTTGATTTTTTTTTTAAAATTGGATTCATGGAGAGGGAAAAAAGACTCAAGGATATAAGAGGAAAATTGAACACTTTCATTGATAACAAAAGTTTTGTCCTCACGAACTACATCAAAATTAAAAGGACCAGAGAGATCCTTTATAAACTTTACATAGAAAAAAGAAGAAACATACTCGAGAGACTCTGACTCTGACTCAAGACTTAGACTCTAATTTGAATTCAATCTTAGAAAGGTCAAATTAACTGGGCTTGAATTCCTCCATACACTACGCCAATTTGTGCTCTTAGTTGATGAGGTAGGGTCTATTTCCACTTACTTTCCTCTTAATCTGAATCTTTAGACCTGAAGGGATTGATAACAGTTTAAAGGTGAATGGGGGTGTCAGATATCAGAGTAGGGGGAAGGATATCTATAATGTCAATGAGATCTTGTAAACAAAGCTCAAGGGCATATCTAAATCAGTGAAGGACCTCCTTCCAAGTCTTATATGAGGATGATTAGAAATAGCAACAACTTCTCTTCCTTTCTGATTGGAGGGAGCATTGTGGCCATAGTAGGTGTTTATTTGTTTTTTTTTTTTTCTATACATTGAACAAGAGGATTTCTCTTTGATTTGCCCCGCTTTGGATCAAATCCTCTATTTTCGAAGCAGTGGCAATAAGAGCTTTGAAATCTGACAAGTACCAGGTTTGGAGATAAGGCTGATAACTTGGGAGGAGATTCTTGATAATTATATCAATTTGCTCTTGCTCAGTGGGCCAATTCATCATTTGGGCTACTTTAGCCCTCCATCTTGTAAGGAAAAGGGAGAAAGACTCCCTTTGTTGTTGTTTAATGGTTTCCAAATCCCTCCTAGTGATGTCCATCTCGAGATTATAGTGATATTGTTTGACAAAGGCATTGCAGATATCATCCAAACTTTTCCTATAATTGGTATCTAAATCAATGAACCATCTCATTGCAGCCCCTGTGAGTGACTATTGGAACAACTAAGCAAGGAGTTCATTGTCCACTCCCAATGGGTTCATGGCTCCGACATACATTTTTAAATGGGTTTTTAGGCAAGTGGTGCCATCAAGTTTGTCCATGCTAGGCATTCTGGACTTTGGAGGAACCCTAGCATTTGGAAAAAGGGTAAGGGCATCAACATCGATGAGATCCTCATGCTTCTTAATGTTTTTGATAAGCCTTTCCATGGCTTCAAAATTTTCCATTAACTTCTTGATTTCGGTCAAGTTGGAGCTTTCTCCTCCACAAAAAAGATTCAAGGAAGAGGATGGAAATGTTTGGCAATTCAGATTGGTGACTGGAGGAATGTCAACTTCCGAAGCTTTCCCACTATTTGTTAGATTAATAACAGGATTTGGCAGAAAGGATGAAGATGCATTAGGAGTATCGACTTGATGAGTACTTGATCCTTGACCCATCATTATTTTCACCTCAGTGAGGATGGATTGGCATTGTTTATCAAGGGCATAGTCTAAAGCAACACGAAAGTTATCCTCTTGTTTCTTGAGTAAGGTGGCTAAAAGTGTTTCTATGGCATCCATGTCAGGTGTTGTGCTTTACATTTGTACCTTTTAAAGATAAGGAAAGGGATCAGTATATGGAAGAGAAAACCTAACTCTGTTCTATGTTTTTAGGGGAAAGGAAAACCTAACTTTGTTCTAGGTTTTTATAGGGAAAAGAAAAACCTAACTCTGTTATAGGTTTATAGGGAACAGGAAAACCTAACTATATTCTAGGTTTATAGGGAAAAGTTATGTATTGCAAATTCCTAGGAAATTGATTCCTAAGGTAAGGTGGGCCAAAGTTATTTTGATTTTGGAGAGGTAATGGTGCCAACTGGGTTTGGGTTTTAGAGAGATAATGTTGCCAAATGGATTTGGGCTTTAGAGAGATCTTGGTGCCAACTGGTTTGGGCTTTGTGAGATCTTAGTGCCAATTGGGTTTGGGCTTTGGACAGATCTTGGTGCAAACTGAGTTTAGGCTTTGGAGAGATTTTGGTGCCAACTGGATTTGGGCTTTAGAGAGATCAGGGTGCCAACTGAGTTTGGGCTTGGTGAGATCTGGGTGCCAAATAGGTCTTAGGCTTTAAAAGATCTTTGTGCCAACTGGGTTTGGCCTTTGTCACAACCCAACCTGAGAGCCGCAACGGTCTTAAGGTACGGGTGTTGCCTAAGCTACCAATACCACGAAGAATCCAATTATATGTATGACATGGCAAGCAATTCATATAATCAACTCAAATATAGCTTAATATTCTATAAAAATTTTGACAGCATCTCCTCTAAAATATGGCTATACCCCGCTGTAGAAAATGTAAATAACACTCCCAATATCACTTTATAATCAATCTCCATCTCAACTTCCAATATCAACTCAAGACAGATATATATCTCAAGCTATATACATCCATAGCATAGTTTATATGAAAAACTATAAGAAATACAACCACACAGATATATGCCCCTATTTAAGTTACAGTACCATGGAATCTCTAATACTGTACAAATATTTACATATACTGATTTAAGACTCGAGTATTACATGTTACAAGTAGCAAAATTCCAAGGCGAGGATAGAAGGTGCCAATGGAATTCGAGTCTCACTGCTGCCTTAAAAAACAATAACAACTACGTTGGTGAGTATAAAAATACTTAGTGAATCTATATATATAAAAATGCAGTAAATGTTTATAATACCATGTTCGCTCACAATTGACCTATAGAATCAATATAAGATAACAAATAAAGGGTGAAACAGGTTTCCATATAAATATCCAGTGTATGAGTCACCTCTCATATGATATAACAAGATTGGGTCCAATGAAAAGTGTAATCGCACTGTAATAGCATAATTGTGCATAATCCAATGTACGTAAGGGAGATCAATCCTTATGACTAGAGAATATGACACCCCTCCATAGCAAGGGTCCAATAAATACCAGTGTGCACATGGTCGATGGAATTATCCGCTACACCATCGAGGTAGCCCTGTTATAATACCATATGGATGCGTCTCTATAGAACAATAAATATAACATAAATATAACTCATATAGCTGTGGAACAATCCAATATATATTCATAATGAATAATAGAATAAATTTGGGTCAAGTAAAAAAATGACCGATGGGGCCCAATTGCGTTGCCGCAACAGGCACTCACCATTACAGGTCCGTTTTGGGATTTTTGAGTAGTTTCTGGTTAAGTATGCTGTCATTGGATTCAGGTGGACCATAAGGTACCATTTTAAAGCTTAGGGAGAAACTAGATGATTGGGCCAAATGGGGGCTCAATTGGCTTTTTAGGTTTCATTTTATAGCCAGTCAAAGTGTAGGTCAATTTAAGTCGTTTCGATGAGCTTATTTCGGGGGTAAAAATGCACTGATGGTGTTTTTGGATATCAAGCACTGGTTTATCATTCCAAATGACATTTTATGAGATATATGATGCAAATCATGCATGATTATATATATAGACTCACCTTTTATGCAAATATTCACTTTGCCCCCCAAAACACACTCGAAAGCCCTAATCGGCCTGCCGCTTGACACTACCAGCTGGAATACTCGACGGTTCACCTATTTCCAAATATAACACTTTGGTAAGATGTGAAAATATTACAAAACACATTATTCACATCAAAAGACATTAAGCATGCATAATATACACCATAAACCTCACATTACATAATTTAGACTTTTTCCAATCCTTTATGCATCAAACATATGTCTATCACCACATTTGACTTACATTTCATATATTCATCACTATTAAGCCAAATTAAGAACTTATATACACTTAACTGAACATTCCATATCAAACATACATCAAATTCCAAGTTTACCTTCCAAATACTTATATCAAACACCATTCCCATATCTAAACTTATACATTTGCATTATATACACCATTAATCCATAATCAAACCTTTCCTTCCTAATTACTTCAACCTAATACATTAAACCTATAATCTCAATATGGTTTGGCCTAGTTAGAATTCACTCCATTGATTTATTTTTCAACACCAATCATTCAAACAACATAAATACCTATCAAATGCATAACATTCAATCATTTAAACCTATTAAACACCAAAGCACAACTTCACTTTTGATCACTACATGATTTGGACAAGGATGAACTTCCACCAAATGGATTTATTTCCATCAAATGGATACTAATTCATTTCAAATACATCAAATACAACACATTTGAACCAAAATTCCATCAAAATAACACATTTGAATCTTACCTTTTCCTGGTTAGGGTTTCCTTCTAACTTTTTGATTTTCTTTCAATCTAAACACATATTTGATAATAATTAACATCAAAGAACATCTTAAGATCAAAATTAAACCAAAAGAATGGTAAAATCACTTACTTTTTCAATAGTTCTTTGAAATCTTCAAAGCTTTAATTTATCAACTTTTTTTGGTTTTTCTTTGAATCTAAGGATATAATTGTGTTTAGAATTATCGAATTAACTAGTTTGGATCAAAAAATGAAAGAAAACAACTTGGTTTGGTGTAGATCAATGGTGGCCAAAGCTTGGAATGAAGAAAGAGAAAGTTTGGTTAGTGAAAATGGCTAAGGAAGAAGAAGAGGTGGGAAAAATCCACCTAAATATCAAGTCGGTAATCCTATGCATTGATCCTATGATAAAAATTATGAAACCTAGCTTACTAACCATTCAATTCTTGATCTTTTCATCCAATGGTTTGATTTAGGTTAGCCTAAAATGATGCCATAGGCCTGCATACACTATATAAGTCCATATTCCTTAGGAAAAGACTATACTACCGCTAGTTCGAATTGGATCACTATCCGATTAAATTTTTCCGAAATTATTTTCTATCGGTTTCAATCATCCAACAATAATTCAAATGACCATTATTCCTCTATTTTCATGTCTTAATATTCTCTTTTATCATCAAATATAATGTTAATTTCCAATAAAAACTAAAAGGGTGTGAAATGACCATTTTGCCCCTAGTTCAGCAAAAACTCAATTTTACCCTATTGCTTCCTAATAGCCTTTAAACCCCCTCTATTCATACAAATACATCATATAACATGCATACATGTCAAATTCAAGCATAAACACATAGCAAATCACAATACTCAAGTCAAATCAAAATTTCCCCCAAGTAACCCTTTGTGGTTTAGGTTCTATGTTTGACTAAGGTGTTACATTCTACCCCCTACAAATAAATTCATCCTTGAATTTACTTTAAGGTTATAGGTGGAATAAAAACCTGACATATGAAATAGGTGGGGGTGCTTATGTCTCATCTCAACCTCACTTTCCCAAGTACACTCTTCTATACTTCTACTATGCCACAGTACTTGAACCATTAGAATACTCTTATTCCGAAGCTGTCTATTCTGATGATCCACAATATGTACTGGGACTTCCTCAAATGACAATGCTTCATCAATTTCTATCTCTTGGGGTTGATGCACATGGGATGGATATTGGACATACTTTCGTAGCATAGAAATGTGAAACATCAGATATACGTGACCCATATTAGGTGGAAGTGCTAGTCTGTATGAAACCTTACCAACCCGATCCAAAATTTCAAAGGGTCCAATATCCCGTGGTAACAACTTTCCTTTCTTCCCAAATCTCATCACCCCTTTCATGGGAGAGATCTTCAAAAATACATGGTGATCCACTGCAAACTGTATATCTTTTCTTTTTGGATCTGGATAACTTTTCTGTCTATTAAAAGTAGTCTTTATCCTTTCCTGTATAATAGGAACTTTCTCCATTCTTTCTCTGATTAGATCTGGTCCCTCTAACTGCTTTTCACTTGGTTCGACCCAACATATAGGTGATCTGCATTTCCTGCCATACAAAGCCTCATATGGTGCCATCCCAATGGTAGAATGATAGCTATTATTGTAGGCAAACTCTATCAGTGGTGGGAAGCGATCCCTACTGCCTTTTAAATCCAGCACACATAACCTCAACATGTCTTCCAATGTCTGAATAGTTCTTTCTAACTATCCATCTGTTTGAGGATGAAATGCTATACTGAAATGCAATGTAGTACCCATGCCTCCTGAAACTTCTGCCAAAACCTAGAGGTGAACTGAGTACCTCTATTAGATATAATCACTGATGGTACACCATGCAACCGTGTAATTTTGTCCACATAAAGTTGTGCCTACTATGCAACTGTATAAGTTGTTTTTACCTCTAAGAAGTGAGCTGACTTGGTCAATTTATCTACAGTCACCCATACTGAATCATATCCCTTCTATGATCTTTGCAATCCCACTACAAAATCCATCGTTACTTGTTCCCATTTCCACTATGGCAGCTGGATCTCTTGAAGCAAACCTGAAGGTTTCAGATGTTCAAATTTCACCTACTGATAGGCTAAGCACTTGGAGACAAATCTTGCAATATCACCCTTTATGTTTGGCCACCAATAATATTCCTTCAAGTCATGATACATCTTTGTTATCCTCGGATGAACTGTGTAAGGAGAGTAGTGAATTTCCTTCATAATCTATTCTTTGTACCCTTTAAAATCAGGAACACACAATCGCCCTTTACATTTTGATACATCTCTATCAACAGAAAAGTCAAGAGCTTTATCATCTCGAACCAAATCTCTGATCTTAACATACTGTGGATCTTCATTATGGGATCTCTTTATCTCATCCATAAGTAATGATCTCACCTAAAACTGTGCTATCAATACTGTCTCCTGCCCCTATGATTCTAAATCTAAAGTTAAACCCTTAGCCATTAATTCCCACAATTCTCGTGCCAAGGGTCTTTCTGAAGCAGTCACATGTGATAAACTTCCCATTGACTTCCTACTAAGAGCATCTGCCACCACATTTACTTTTCCAGTATGATACAAAATTTGGCAGTCATAATCCTTTAGTAAGTCGACCCATCTTATTTGCCTCAAATTCAATTCTTTTTGCAGCAAGATGTATTGTAGACTCTTATGATCAGTGTAAATTTCACATTTCACCCCATATAAATAATATCTCCATATTTTCAGAGCAAAGATTAATGCTGCCATTTCCAAATCATGTATGGGGTAATTCACCTCATGTTTCTTCAACTGGCCGGAAGTATAAGCAATTACTTTCCTGTTCTTCATCAAGACACTATCCAAACCAATCCTCGATGCATCACAATATATAGCAAAATTGCCTACGTCAGAAGGAAAAGTTAACACTGGCGCAGTGGTTAAACAAGTTTTAAGAGTTTGGAAACTCTTTTCACACTCATCGCTCCACTAAAACTTCACCTATTTTAAAGTCAACTTTGTCATTGGTGCAACTATTATGGAAAAGTCTTTAACAAACCGATGATAATACCCTGCCATACCAAGAAAACTCCTTATCTCAATGACCATAGTGGGACATGGCCAATTAGCAACTGCTTCAACTTTTTATGGATCTACCTTTATACCATCTTTGCTAACAACATGCCCCAAAAATTCTACCTTTGTCAACTAGAACTCACATTTTTAGAACCTTGAATACAACTGATGATCCTGCAATATCTGCAATGTGATTCTGAGATGTTCTTCATGTTCTTCTCTACTTATAGAGTACACCAAGATATCATAAATAAAGACAATTATAAATTTATCCAGAAATGGCCTAAACACCCGATTCATCATATCCATGAATGTTGCTGGAGCATTTGTCAATCCAAGTGGTAGCAATAAAAATGCATAGTGTCCATACCGAGTTCTGAAAGCTGTCTTTGGAATGTGCTCACCTTTAATCAACAATTGATGATATCCTGACCTCAAATCTATCTTGGAGAAGAAATAAGCCCATTGTAACTGATCAAACAAGTCACCAATCTTGGGCAAAATATACTTATTTTTCACTATCACCTTGTTCAATTGCCGATTATCAATACACATCCGCAGTGACCCGTCCTTCTTCTTTACAAATAACACTGGTGCTCCCCAAGGTGAACTGCTAGGCAGAATAAAGCTTTTGTCACACAATTCCTGTAACTGCTTTTTCAACTCTTTCAACTCTGGTGGTGCCATCCGATAAGGTGGAATGGATATAGGATCAGTACCAGGATATACCTCAATCTCAAACTCAATCTCCCTCTCTGGTGGTAGTTTTGGAAGATCATCTGGAAATACATCTGAAAATTCTTTCACTACTGGAATCTGCTCTAACTCTTTAGATACCCCTGTATTGTCCACCACTGATGCTAAATAAGCAATATATCCCTTTTTCATCGGCTTCCCTGCTTGTACTATAGATACTAACCCCGATATGTGGTTGTTAGCCTCCTCCTGAAAAATAAACTTTTCCTGCCCATCAGGTCAAAATTTTATTCTTTTCATTGCACAATCAATCGAAGCCTTATGACCAGTCAACCAATCCATACCAAGGATAACATCAAACTTCAATACAGGTAACTCAATCAATTTCATAGGCAAGGATCTATCATAATTCTCATATCACAAATATCATACTTATACCCTACAGTAATTTGATCTCCCATCGGAGTGGCTATCTATAAGGGAACATGTAAAGGTTTCCTACCCAACCCTAATTTCATAGCAAAAATAGGTGATATAAAAGAATGGGTTTGTAACACCCTAGTTTAAAGGCTTAGAACATAAGCTCTAAAGGGTAAACCTAAGGGGATTCTGTGTTTATTTATATGATATGTATGATGCATGTTTGTGCTTAAATTGTATGATTATTTATGTTTTAGACAGTTTTACATATGTAAAAGTACATCAAAGGCTGTTAGGAAGAAATCAGGAGAAATTTGAAATTTTGTGAACTGGGGGCAAAATAGTCATTTTTCACCCCTTCAAGTTCTTATGGAATTATCACCATATTTAAAGGTAGAAAAGGATTTAAGGGAATGTAAATGATGTTATTTAGTTTATTTGATGATTTGATGGAAAAATAAACCCGATTAAAGATTGTACCGGGTAATCTCCTCAATTGAGGTGCTTGAGGTGCTTCGGTTGAGCTAAGGGCATTATGGTCTTTTCTTTTGAGGAATGGAACTATACTATGTATGAAACCTTATGAAATTAGTTTAGGCTTGATTAAATCTAGCCATTGGATCAAATGATGAAGAAATGGACTATTAGATCAATAGGTTGCAAATTTGCTATCTTAAGCACAATGCATTGGATTAATGGCTTTGGTTTTAGATTTGGTGTGGTAAATGTATCCTTAAGCCATCAATATTGACTTTGATTAACCAATGGCATAAAAGTATGAAAGATGGATGGATGGATGGCTAGGTTTCACCATTTTAATCATAAGATTGGTGTATAAATCACAACTTTGATATTTGGTGGATTTTTCCCACCACTTCACCATTGTCATCTTTTTAAAGCTTTAAAAGTTGCAGAATTTCTATTGTTGTTCATCTTAAGTTTCGTCCAATTTTAGGTAACACCAAATTTTATGGTTTTCTTCCATTTTTGGATGGAAACATATCAATTCCATTAGCCTAAACACAAATCTAACCATAGATTTTGAGGAAAAACTCATTTGGACAACAAATTAATTCAAAGAAGTTTTTGAAGAATTTTTGGTAAGTTGTTAGTTTTGAAGTTCTTTTGATTCCATAATGTTTATATGATATTCCTTGATGTTTATTAGTGATCAAAACCAATTTTATATTGTTAGAATGCAAAAAGATGGATTGAAACCCTAATAGGAAGAACTTGGAATCAAATTGATGTTTTGATGTTTCCTTTAGTTCAAATGATGTTTAAATGATGTGTATGATATGAATTTGTGGTTAAATGAAGTAAACAAACTCATTTGGTTAGGAAAATGAAATGGCCGAAATGAGATGCTTAGGGTTTGATGTTGATTTTTGATGTTTAAATGGCTTAAAAGGTGTAAATGATGTATATTTGATGTAATTAACATGAATGGATGGCTAAATGTTTGAAATGAATGCATTTGAATGGAATGGTACCTTGGCCAAAACTTGAAAGATTGAATAATGCCTTGGTGCTTTAGCATTTGTTAGGTTTAAATGATTAAATGTAATGCATTTGGTGCATATTAATGTTGTATGTTTAATTGGTGTTGAAAAATTAAAGAATGGAATGATTTTCATTAATGTGGTAACATATAGACTTTGTTACTTTAAGGTGTTAGGTAAATGCAAATGAAGAACTAAAGTATGATTAAGTTATAATGGCTTAAATGGTTGGAATGTATAAGGTTAAATGTAGGAAGATTGAATGGTATAAGTGATTTTGAGGCATAATTGCAAATTTGTATATGTTTGGTATGAAATATTAAGCTAAGTGTTTGTAAGTTCATAACTTAGCATAATATTGATGAATATGTATAATGTGAATGGTTTATAGTGATGGAATTTCATTTGGTGCATAAGAGGTGTGAAAAGTGTTAAAAGGGTAATATAGGGCCTTTGATGTGCTTAATGTGTAAAATGTATATAATGTATGTGTTTGTGTGCTAATATGTTTGACTATGCCTTAATATGGCATAATATTTGTTTTGATATGATAATTGGTGGATATGTGTCTTATAAGACAAATTTGAATGTTATAGGAGAATCATCCCAGATTAGGGCTGCGGACGGGGAGTCCCGAGCTTACTAGGCCACTAGGAGTGATATTTTGGAGTTTGTAAATAAGGTGAGTCTATATATATATTTGATGCATAATACATTCATAAGTCATGCATTTATGCATATGAAATGATAATCTTGCTTGAAAACCATTAATGATTCACATTTTGGGCAAATTTGCCAAATT
>CANXYC011596485.1:0-25985 GCA_948193065.1 Aleurites moluccanus
ACCGACGATTTCCGAAAAATTTTCTCATTTTCGCTCTAACTGAGTTTCTAAAATTATTATTGGTCATTTCGATATTTTTAATCTATATACTGAGAACTTATTTTCCAAAAACTTGTTATGCATAAATATGGGGTATTACACTGACAAAGTGTCATAATAATTTTTTTTTTGAAAATAGTTCATTTTATAACTTAAAACTTATCTATTCTATTAATTAACAAATTAAAAACTTATCTTTTCCCAATATAAGTAGACTCTTTTTCTAATAATTAGATTCTTTTTATTTATTTATGGTTAATTTTCATAAATAATTTTTTTTAATTTTAAATTAATATTAGGTTAAAAAAATAAATAAGTATATATAAAATAAAATTCATATTTAATTATAATAATAGTAAAAAGTAATATATAGGTTTGGTTTCAAACTAAGAAAAAAGTTCAAACCACACCAACCTTTTGATTTGCTTTATTTTTCAAACCAAACTAAATGGATATGAAAACTATCGGTTTTAATTTAATTTGATCGATTTGATTTGGTTTGGCTTCCACCCCCTATTGGTAGAAAAAACCAGGAAATCAATTAGCAGAAGATGATTTCTTTAAACCTCTTATTGCTAATATTTTTCTTTAGTACATCCAAAATTTTTAAAGAAAAATGTAATTATCAAAATTTGAATCTTAACCTTTTATATTAGAAAATAAATACTCAATCATGAGATTATTAACATATGACAAGTGGACAAAATATAAGACTCAATGACTTTTAATGAAATTACAAGTTTGAACTAACAATAATAGCCCAATATCAAAAAATTAAATAAATAAATAAAAATTAGGATTTTAATTGGGAAAATTTTCTTGATCATTGAAAAATTGTTACAAATAATTGATTGTATGTATAGCTCCTGTGGAAAAGTTCTTGAGTGTTGTGGTAATTAAGGAAATTAAAGGATCACAATATGGAGAACTGCTAGAGAGTGTCATGAGCGACAGATTGGCAACAAATAATAAATATGAAGAAGTGGAAGAAGAAGCTTTGGAGAAAATTGTTGAGTTTTTCCAGTCAAAGTACTTCAAGAAAGACTCCATTATCAATTTATCACTTTTCATTTTTCAGCTACTTCACCTATTGTCGAGGTAACAATTTTTGACACTTGTTCTAATGTTAGTTTAATTTGTATTTAGCTATTAATTAATACCTTTTCATGTTTTAGTATGTTCATATTTCATTTACTACAGAAGGGAAATAGGAGTAAAAAATGAAGGTGGAGAAAACAAATATTGTAGAGATGATAAAGAAATTGCATTTGGGTGGAAGTAGGGGTGCTTATGCTACTACCATTTCTTTTTTGGCCAATACCCTTTCTGCAGAGTTGTCTAAATGAATATCGACTGCTCAATAATTGATTTCCATTTGAATGTTTGGATCAATCTTTCAAAGTTTGTAATTTACTTAGGAAGTAATGAGCCTCTTAGTTTTTGCTTATCCTTCAATAAAATAAGCTTATTTAATTAAGTTTTCAATCTTTTTATAGATTATTAGGCTTTTAAGGAAAACTATTTTATTGATTGAAAAAAAAATAGGGAAATAGCATTTACAACTTGTATGGATGTAAAGCCATTTTATTTTATGAAGAATACATTAAAGCCATTTTATTTTATGAAGAATACATTAAACCTCAAATAATTTTTACATAATTAAACTAGATAATCATTTTTTTTACGTGCTTTCAAAGGGGAGGAAAATAATTAAGCAGTCTTATAATATAAGATTAATCATAAATAAACATGAAAAATTGAATAGAGATGGCTCCAAATTTCAAATAATTTAGTTATCAACCACTTATCATGTAATGCAAACAATTACAAGTTCACAATCAAAAAAAGCTAAAAAAAAGTCTAGGTGAAGGAGATGACTGTTAGCATGAGTTGTAAATTGATGTATGTAAGGGTAAATTAAAAAGTTTTTTTATATTATGTCTAAAATAGGAGTTACCTTAATAGGAGACTTGTTGACTTGTAAATATTTTCAGATCTTCTAGCTTGATTATAGGAGAAATTATATCTTTCCATGTTTATTCTTTCCTAGTTTAGGATTGAAATATGTGTATATATAGACCTATTGTACAAAGGTTGAAATATATCAATAAAAATAGAATTATTTCTCAACATGGTATTAGAGCAGGGCTTGATCCTTTAAAATTAACAGATTTGACCTAATTGAAACCCAATCTAGGGTTTCATCTGGAGATTGCAATCACGACTTGACCAACTTTGACCACTGATCGCCACATCGACCTGACCCAACCTCTTTTTCTTATACTTAAAGCTAGCGTTAATACAACAACCAAATCCATTTCTTGAGTAATTAATCACTCATAATCTCAAATCACCAACCCTTATATCTCACCAACCCTTTTGGCCAAGCTAATTCTATAATATTGTTCCTTGTCAAGAATACGTCACGCCCAGTTGATATTCACGCAGTTTCTCTATTTAAAAAAAGAAGAAGGTTATGGTAGACTCAACATTTCCTCATTTTAATTAAGGTGGAAAGAATGAGTAGATTATTAATTTTGGTGCCACCGATCATACGACACCTGATCCTGATGACTTCACTTGCCACACCACTCCTCAATGACACAATATTTATAATGCTAATGGTTGCAGCTACCCAGTGATAGGGGGTTGGGAGTGTTACTCTCACGCCTTTTATGACTTTGTCTCACTGTTTACTTGTGTCTTCATTATCTAATCGTTACTTTCTGTTGGACAAGTTACTGAGGAATTGAATAGCATTGTTCACATATATCATCTTTTTTGTTTATTTCAAGATATCCTTACCCATGAGATTGTTGGACATGGTACTAAGATGGGGGACTATACAACATTGATGATCTCGCTACTGGCAGAGTCCATCATACCCAGGGTCAATATGCTAGTAGGGAAAATGAAATATGGTTATGGCACCGTTGATTGGGTCATCTATCTTTTGGATATTTAAGGGTTCGTCAGATTCTATATTTCAATGTGAAACATGCATCTTAGCTAAAAGTCATCATATGCCTTTCCCAATAAGCTTTCATAAGAATATTATTCCTTTTTCTTTGATTCATTCGGATGTTTGGGACCTTCTCCAATTACCACTATATCTGGAACTCATTAGTTTGTAACTTTTGTTGATGATTGTACTCGGATGACTTGGTTATATATGATGAAACACAAAGATGAGGTCTCTAACATATTTCAGGTGTTTCATCGTATGATTAAAACACAGTTTGGAGCTCAATTTTGTGTGCTTCGTACTAATAATGAGGGTGAATTTCAATGTCTCACTGGTTATTTCCAAGAACATGATCTTATTCATGAGACATCATGCACCCTGACTCCTCAGTAGAATGGAGTAGCGAAACAAAAGAACCGTCACATTTTGGAGACAGTACGTGCTCTCTTAGAGGGTGGACATATTTCTACTCTTTTTGGGATAACGCTGTTGTTACTGCAGTTCACCTCATGAATCAGATGCCTTCTCGTGTGCTAAAGTTTGAGACCCCATTGCAGGTCCTTTCAAAACATGTCTCACTTCCTTCCGTTTTGACACTTCCCCCTAAAGTGTTTGGGTATGTAGCTTATGTTCATCTTCACAAGAACCAACGAACTAAGGTGGATCCTTGTGCAGTCAAATGTGTTTTTCTTGGTTATGACTCTCATCAAAAGGGCTATCGGTGCTACAATCTGGTCACTAAAAAGACTCATATCACTATGGATGTCACATTTATTGAATCAGAGTCCTTCCTAACCCCAATTTTCCATTTCAGGGGGAGATACATTGGAAAAGGGAAATTAGGTGGGAAATTGGTAATCTCTTGGAAGGGTTGGCTTATAACAAACCTCAATAGGAAACCCCAGGTCGTGTCAAGATCGTCAGAAGAAAATGCAACACCTCTGATTGTGACAATGTCGATAGTAGATAAGGACCAGCAGGTATCAGAAGGAGGAGAGCAACAATTGGAATAAATACAGGATACATCAAAACAGTCTTAACTCCAGCACCCTCTCGTGAGTGATGTCCCCTCTTCAGTACTCGACCAGTCTTTTGAGGATATTTCTGAGGCAAGCTCTTATACCATAATTGATTCTTTTGATGATTCTGATGAGATTTTTGGATGTAAATTACTTGACATGCATAATTGTGGCAAGCCTCCTAATCAATACTCACCAGACATGGAAAAACGAAGATCAAGGTATCCTATTGCAAATTATGTATCGACAGATAAATTATCTGAACCTTTGAAAGCATTTGTGTCAAATGTCTCTGCAAATCGAGTTCCTGTTGGGGTGCAGGAGGCCTTAAGGGATCCCAAATGGGTTCAGGCAATGAAAGAAGAGATAGAGGCATTGCAAAAGAATAAGACTTGGAAGCTTGTGGAGTTGCCAAAGGAAAAGAAAGCAGAAGGGTGTAAATAGGTCTATATTATTAAATACAAAGCAGATGGCTCAATTAAAAGGTACAAGGCACGACTTGTAGCAAAGGGGTATATACAGACTTATGGTGTGGACTATCAAGAAAAATTTTATCCCATTGCAAAGCTTAATATTGTGAGAATGTTGTTGTCTCTTGTCGCGAACTTGGACTGGCTTTTGCATCAGTTTGATGTAAAGAATGCATTTCTTCATGGGGATCTAAAAGAAGAAATCTACATGGAAATTCCACCAAGGTATAGTTGTACCACTCAACCTAATATGGCATGCAAGCTAGAATGATCATTGTATGTGTTGAAGCAATCACCTTGTGCTTGGTTTGGTCGCTTTAGTTTAGTAATGAAAAGATATCGGTTTTTTAAGAGTAACTCAAACCACACATTGTTTCTAAAGCGACATGGAGGTAAAATAATTGCCTTAATTATATATGTAGATAATATATGTAGATGATATATAGTCCAGAGACTTAGGCTATTGTCCTTAGTAACGGCTGCAACTTTTGATTCACAACTGCGACTTAAACTGATAGCGCCTGCGAATAATCTCCTACCTTGGACTTAAGCTTCTGCCACTTTTTGGACTGCTTAGTCACGACAATGACTTTTTATACACACCTACGACTTCTTAGTAGTGGCTGCTACTCTTTTAGTAGCACTCGCTACTTCTGCATTTTTTGCAATATGAATTTTGAGATTTTGGTTATCTTGCATATAATCAAACAAATAAATTAGTCCTTAAATTAATTATTTGTAACCATCAAAATAAGCATGTTAAGACTTTAAGGTCTAACAGAGTATGCATGGGATAAGATAGTATTTATGGGAGGAGAGATGATAAAAGGAATGCTAATGAATAAAGGTCTCATCGATATGAGAGGGAAGTTGAAAATCGATGAGACAATATGAGAGATAGTGGTCGAAGAGATGGAGAAATGCACAATAGGCAGGAGGTTAAAAGAAGAAAATGAGACTATCCTGAAGAATGGCTCAGAAAGGGGAGTGAGAGAAAATGATGTTGGCCGAATTGAAACTCCTCCCACGAAAAGAGCTCACAAAGAGTAAGAGGCATCTAGCAAACATGACCCTCAATAAATAAGGATAAAGGATAGAAAGATCCTATAGGAAATGGGAAGAGACAAGATGGGAAAGGGAACAAATAGAGGTTTGTCCCTTAATCTTTGGTCACCCTTTATCACAGAGATACAAGAGTGTAAAATGCTAGATAAGTTTAAACCACTAGTGTTGAAAAATTTCAATAGATAGTTAAACCCTAGGGTCCATGTCATAGATTATAAATATGCAATCGAGCTCCAAACAATCAATAATATTGTATTATTCATGGCATTTAGAGGGTCCCTAGAGGGAGCTGCGTCGAGGTGGTTTGACGATCTATTAGAAGAAAGTATCTACTCATTTCCACAGCTCGTAAAACTGTTTATGAAAATGTTTGCCTCGAATATCCCAACATAGAAGAGGATATATTTCCACAAAATAGTGACCAAAAAAGAAAACGAGCTATTACGAGAATATATAACTAGATTCAACAAAGAGGCCTTGAAAATCATAGACTTATGGATTAAGCCAGAGTAGTCGAGGTGCTTTAGAATGACACTACCCACTATGACTATTTTAAGGCTCTTCTTAGACATGCACCTTATAATCTGAAGGATGCATTGGTCCTCTCTCAAATATATGTCAGATAGGATGATGCCTATTCCTTTGGCCAATTTTTCAAGAAAAGAAGAGGAGAATAGATTGGCAAGGCATATAAGAGACAAATAAGAAAGAAAGAGAAAAAGGAGCAAGAAGAAGGAAAAGAAAAAAGAAGAAAAAATACTTGCTTTTCAGGTATCTTGAAGCTCACAAATATATACCTCAATGCCACTCTAACTGAAGTATTTGTAGCTTTCAATGATCAAAATATCTTAAAGAAGCATCAACCCCTCGCTAGTAATCCAGAAATAAGAAATAGTGATAAATATTGCCTTTTTTACAGCACAAATGGGCATAATAAGAACTACTTTCAATAACTTATAGAGGAGATTGAGATCGAAGAGGTAGGTAGTGATTGACAAAGAAGTTTACAAGTTGTTGGTAGTTGGGTTTATACGAGAGATGAACTACCTAGAGTAGTTTGCCAATATTGTATTGTCGTAGAAGGTGAATGATAGCTACAAGATGTGGGTAGACTTCACTGATTTCTATAAAACTTACCCCAAAGATTCTTTTCCTCTCCTAATTATTGACAAGCTAGTGGACTTAATGGCTTGATATGGATACAGAGGTATCACTAATTAAAAATGCATCCAAATGATGAGGAGAAAACAACCTTCATCGCTGAGAAGGATATTTACTTTTATACCTCTATGTCGTTCGACCTCAAAAAATTAGAATCACTTATCAATGCCTTGTGAACAAGATATTCAAAGATCATTGAGGCAGAAACCTAGAGACCTATATTGTGAAGAGCAATAGCTTCGAAGAACCCATCCAAGATATTGGTGAGGTGTTTGGGGGTAATGACCAAATATGAGATAAAGCCAAGTCTAGAAAAATGTGTATTTTTTTTTTATCAAAGAAGGAAAGTTCCTGGGATGCATGGTGAGAAAAAGGAGTATTAAGCTAAATCCTAACAAAGTCAAGGCCATTTTGTACATGAGCCCACTTCGCAACATCAAATAAGTGCAAAGGTTTATGGATCAGATTGCAGCTCTGAATAGGTTCATATCTAGGTCGGCGAAAAAATACTTGCATTTCTTCAAGAAGCTCAGAAAAACAATAACTGTTGAGTGGTATGAGCAGTGCTAGGCAGTCCAAAAAATTGAAAAAGTTCTTGAGCTTGAAGCAAGTGCTGACTAGGCCTTTGCCAGGTGAGGATATACCATTGTATTTCTAAATTATGAAGTAAGTACTGCCAATAAACTAATTGAAAGGATTTGGGCTATATGAGAAACAAATTACGAGACAAGTTTTGTTAAATTGTAATACAAATGCATGGAATTTTAATTAACACATAATAAAGCAAACAAAAAACCTCCTAATTAATCAAGGATCGATTTTCTGACCCACACTACAACATTTACAAACAAAGTTGTTCTTTCCCCATGAAACATTCAACCAAGATAATATTTCTCTCTCTCTACTCTACAAGTGACATATATATATATATATATAATTTCATCAACAAAATAAACATTAATTTTGAAAAAAAAAATTAATAATGTTCAAAATTAACAAGACCCTTTAATTAACTAACTAATTTTATTCTCCTCAAAAAAAAAAAAAAGAACTAATTTTATTAATTTCCCCTCTCCAATCCATTAATTAACCTACCTCATCAGCAGGCATATGCAAATCAGTTCTGATCCCACCATTATCAGCTTCAATAGCTGCTGTTGCTGCTGCTGTTGTTAAATGTTGCTCTAGCAATGACTGTCTGCAGGTAGGACATGAAGAATGTGATCCTAACCATGTATCTATACACCTTACATGAAATCCATGGCTACATTTTGGCAAAACTCTAACTTTTTCTCCATCCATAAATTCTCCAAGGCAAATTGCACAATCTGTAGCTATAATTTGTAACCCTTCTACCCCATATATCACCACAGGAATTTGTCTCAACGCACTTTTTTTAAGCCCTGTTGCTGCTAATCTAGCTGCTGCCTCATCAGGACTTTCAAATGCAAATCTTCTGCTACATCTTAAAGCACAACGTACAATTGAGTTTAATCCAAGTGCACATATTAATGCACAAAGTAAAGCTGCTAATATTATAACCATATTTGTGTCAAAATTTGCCTCATTAGTGTAGCTACTGTTGCTGCCTCTTGCTCTGCTTCCATTTGGTGGTGCATCAAGAAGTAGCCGATGAGGTCTATGATGAAGAGTTACCATTACTTTAAAATTCCTTTTATTTTTTTTATGTACTTGTCAAGAACTAAAATACCCTTTTCTCTTTTTTCAACTTCTTTAGAAGTTTCAGGATTTCCAAGGCTTTTTGAAATAAAATCGAACCACAAATGAAACTGAAAGAAGAGAGTTCATTCTCTGTTCTGTTTTCTTGTATAGAACAGAGCCTTGTTCTGTTTTCTTCACCTTCTTTAATTTGGTATTGAAATAAAGGATTTTTTTATTCTTTAAGGGATAGAAATCATGGGTTTTGAAGCTTCAAGAGAGATATATGAAGGAAAACAAGAAAGGTTTTACCTTTATTTTGGTTCTTGTTGATCTGGTTTCAGTGAGAGCGGGAGAGAAGGATTTTGGGTATGGTATAAAAGGACATAAAATAATAAAGAAATAGGAGTTGAATAATGAATATAGGAAGAGCTAGAAACTTTAGAACATAAATGAACTTTCTGGCTTCTAGCCTTACCTTATTAAGCTGTTAATTAATACTGATCTGCAAGAGAATTTTTGTGCTTTTAATTCAGCAAAGAGAAAAGGGATTGCTTAATTATTTTTTTTTTCTTTTTCCTTTGTGAAAAGTTGTTGAAAGTTGAGAAAAGAAAAGATACCAAAATGAAAAAAAGAAAGAAAGATAGTGTTTTTGCCTATTTGGTATCTTTTCACTTCATTATTATTGAGAAGGGGAAATGACATTCAGAAGGGTTATACACTTGAAAAGAACTTGTTAAAGAATGAAAAAAAAAAAAAGTTGGCTAAGAATTTATTTGATTTATTATTATTATTATGGTACCTGATCCCACCTAATCACAATTAGTTGTTTAAAAATTGATATGCTTATATTCTAGAGCACCAAATCTTTTCTCCCACTCCTCCACTCTTTCTTCAATTAAAAGATGGAAGTAAATTCTATCCTTCGTTTATGGGGGCCAATACTTATCTTTGCATTGGTTCCCCATTTTTAGATGCTACCAATGTTGCCATACTTTTCTACAACATTTATTTACACAACAATTGATTCATTTTTACTGTAACTACTGATTCATAACATTACTCTCACTCTCAGTATAAATAGACAATACTTTTTTTTTATATATATTAAAGTATTGGGTGAATTATATTATAGGAAATAATACTTAACCACATTCATTGAAATAAGACAGTTAAAATAATGTATGAAATTCTTTTGTTATGGAACTTCATATAATTTATGATACCATTATCACATTAGAAGGTACCCCCACTTTCCAACGGACTATCAATGTCATTATAATTGTAAACTACATCATTTATATGAATGAGTCCTAATTGACGAGGAAAGACTTATCTCTGTGAAATCACGTAGATGAAGTGAAAGAATGGCACATGGAGATCATGTGGGCAAAGACAGTTCTTCCATGGCCACATTTGTAGGTCCCTATTTGTATAGTCTTATTGACAATCCTTATCCTGTGGACCCTTAAACTCATAAAACCATAAAACACTTGTCCTTCTAATATTGACTAACTGCACACAAAAGTTCCATCATTCACAAGTCACAAACATGTCTATGCCTCCACCTACTTTGCTAACCCTTGTATTAAACCCACAACTTTTTTAGGTGAACAACATCAATAAACAGTTGGGATACAAACACATACCAAATCCAATTCCATGCCTCCAAATACAATTTTTTTAATAAATAAAAACTATTTTAATTTATATAGAAATATCAGAATTTGAATTCATAATATCTTATAATGTAGAATAAATATTTGATTATTTAATTATTAATTTAATATTTTTAACTCTAAATTTTTTAAATTACATAATAAAATAAATTTGAATATTAAACATGAAGTATTAAAGCTAAAATATATTAAGTTATTTATTGTCAATCAAATTAAATATATATTCTAATAAAATCATATTCAAAATTATAAAATTATAAGCTTTTGTAAAAATCAAATAATTTTATAGATAGAAAATATTTTTTTCTATCATATATAGGAATAGTAAAAATAAGAATAAGAAAAGGAATTTACCTAAGTGAAGAGTGGAGATGATATGTGTCCCTAAAGCACATAGGCTAAATAAATTAATGAGGATCACATTAATAATAAGTGGTTGAAGCATTATTAATATTATTATTATTATTATTAAGTATCTCTCCAATAATGTTTACCAATTTCTCATCAATCAACTTTTTAATGTGTGACAAATTATGCTCTCCACTTTAATTGTTATCACTGTATTTGCATGTTAATGGATGCCAATATGGGCCCCTATAATAATAATAATAATAATAATAATAATAATAATTCTCATTTTATTTGATGCTTATATCCTGAATTATTTGTAAAAGTTAAATCACATTAAAAACCTTTAAAATATTTCTAAAGTGTAAAGAACATAAATTTCCTTTATATATATATATATAAAAATTACTTGAGGTATAACTAACAATGTAATTTATTGATGTTCATCTCATGATAAAATAGAATATAAATAATTTTTTTTCCTAAAAAATTTGACAAAGAATACTTATTTAAGTGAATATTATTTCAATTTTGCATTGATCATTTTTTGACTATTGATATTAGGAATAAATTCAGAAAATGAATTTTAAATAGGTTGAAAATTAAATAAATATTAGAAGGATTAAAATTAAAAATTAATTAAAAGATATTAGAGATAACGATAGGCGAAAATAAAATATTTAAAACGGTGTAAAAAATTGGACTTTTATAAATCAAGTAAAAAAATTTATATAAATTATTTTTTTCAAATGACTCAAATTCACCTGAGTTCATAAATTACTCATTTATGTTAGATATGATTTTATTTTGTATAAAAAAAATCTAACATTGTAATTTAAAAAAACAAATAAACAAATAAAAAAAGGAAACCATAATATATACATTGAAAAAGTATTGATTCTTAATATTCTCCAATTAAATTAATAGATCATAATAGGTTGCAATTCAATAAAAAACGCAGTTCATTTGGTGATTATTTTAAATTATAAATCAATTTTCATTTTATTTCAAATCAGTTTTCAAGTCCTAAATTTTAATTTTAGGACTTCAAATAACCCCAAACAACTTATAACTCTACAAAGAGAAAACCTAAAACAATCCTAAAAATCATTATTGTCAAAATCGGATCAGATCGATCGGTCGAATTAGAAAAATAATCCATCCTTGAAAAACTGATTAAAAAACTAGTGAACTGATCAAATTAAACTAGTTTTTTCAATTTGAGCGGGTCTTTTTTTTTTTAATTTTTTTAATTTTTTGATAAAAATAATAAATGTCAAATTATATTTATTTTTATTATATATATAATAAAGATCAAATTATATATACATATATATGTATACTGGTTTAACTGATTCGACTCTAATCGAATCTTTAACTTTCTGTCTTTATTGATTATTTAACCGGTCTAATTCTAAAAATATTGCTAAAAACTAAATATGTTGAACCACCTATTGGAATTAATAATCCACCACGGATGGTTATATAGTGTATATAAATAATAAAATTTAGATATTATTAATTTAAATTTGAAGTGAATTAGGTAAATTTTTATGAGCAGAAAGTTAAAATAAAAATAACTGTTCTTTATGAATAAAATGATAATTTTATAAAAAATATATCTTATCTTTTTTCTCTATGTAATTCACATCAATAAAAAATTGAATAGCGATATTATGACTTCAAACTATAGACTTCAAACATAAATTGTGGCGCATGGCTCCTCTGAGCTTCGATTTTTAAAAATTTTGATATTTTTTAATAATTTTTAAAAGACTATAAAATACTTTTCTTGATGTTATGTTATTTTAAAAATTCTAAAAAATTAGGAAAAAATAGTTTTTGGCCTCTAAACAATTTAAAAAAATTATATCTAGTTATTTTGAATATTCTATGCTCATATGAGATAAATAAAATGTGTTTTGATTAATTTTATTATATAAAATATGCATAATATTATTGGTTTATCAATATTTTTTTTGTAAAATGTTACAAAAAAATGAAACTCATTAGGTTCCCATAATCATAAGTACGAACGAACAAAAGACAAGATTTAAGGTTTTGGACAAGAAATTAGCTCGTATTAGGATGTGTCAATCCATTCGAGCTATTAATCTTCATGTTTTTGTACATGGTGTTTGGCAAGGGAGTTTGAGATAGAAATTTGTACTTAGCAATGAGGCTCTTTTTTAGATATCTAAATTTTCAACTACTGCTTCATCATCACTGAAATGATACCTTATTCTATTATAATTAAATGTTTTCTTAAAACTCATGTTCGTAATGAGATTATGAGGTATGTGACTCTAGATTCTGAAATTATTATTTGAAGTGAGAGGACAATGGTGGTTAAAAGGCTTTGGACAGGGGGCTAAGGCTGATATCTTACCCGTTAATGTATAATTGAATTTTATTGAATGATTTCTGCTAGGGTGGATTAGGCATATTGATCTTGAAATTATTTGTTAGGATTTCTTATTTTATTTTATTTTTATCTTAATTAATTATATGTGATTAATTTGATGTGATTTTTGTATGACATTATATTTTAGAAATATAATAAATAATAATTAGAGATATTCTATAAAATGTTTTATCAAACTTGATTTAGAATAATTATTATTTTACATAAATTATTATATTAATGATAATTTTACATTATATCTAGATGATGATTGGAAACATAATAACCTTTTGATTTTAGGTTTCATATACATTATTATTAATATAAATTGAGTGCAAAATAATATAACATATATAGTTGTAGTATTAATAAAATGTATAAATATTATCTGTTATAGATTGTTATCTATTTCATGGTTTCAGCTTCTAAGAATATAGTTATTGTGCACAACAAGGATGTAAAGTTGAGCGGAGATAATTATATTGGAGCATAAAAATCTAGTATTTGCTAGAGGAGCAAGAGACTCTTAAAGCTTTTAATGCTATTATGGATGAACTTGAAGAAGGTAACATGGCCCAACATTGGCGACACCGTAAATCCTATGCAGCTTTAAAGAAAAAGAACTCATTGGCTTGCATCACATTGCTCAATGCTATGTATGACGATATCTTGTAGGAGTTTTAATGTTATGAGAATGCTATGGACATATGGACAGCATTAAAGAATAAGTTTGGTGGTATATCTATCACCAAACTTCGATCTCTTACTATCAAGTTTGACAGTTATAAGAAGCGTCTTGATCACAATATGAAAAAACATTTAAGAGAAATGTCTAATGTGACTAGTGAGTTACATGATGCAAGTAACGTGTTGATTGAAAAGCAAAATATCCAAGTTATTCTTTGTTCCTTGCCTAAAAGTTAGGAGCATATTAGGATACACCTAACTCATAATGAAAATATCAAGACCCTTTAGGATGCTTCTCGACATTTAGAGCTCGAAGCTGATCGACTTTCTACTATGCACTCAAGTGCTATAATGCATATGATTGGGTCCAACTCATAAGGAGCTTTGAGTTATAAATGTAAGCATAACAAAGGCAAAGGCAAGGACAAGGAAAATGATGTTTGAGGAGCCAAAAAGTTAAGACAAATAAAGATGGAAAAAACAAGCAACTTAAGAAGAGAAACATTTCAAATGTTTCAATTATAGAAATTAGGGCCACTATGCTTAGGATTGCACTAAACCCAAGTAGGTACAATCATTTATTCATATGTGAGTGAAAATTTCATTTCTAGTTTTTGTATTCTTAATATAGTGTCATCCTTTGTGGATCATAGATTTAGGAGCAACAAACAAAGGATCGTGAAGTCTTCATATATTTTCGTCGATTACAACTAGGACTTGATGGATTTATATAGAATCAATGCATGTGAAGTTAAAGAGATTGGCACCTGCAAGCTAGTTTTGTGTGGTGGTTGAACCCTAATCCTACACGATATCTAATATACTCCAGAAATTTTATAGTATTTGATTTTGTTTAAACTCGGTTTTAATTGGTATTTCCATGATAATTCAATTTGTTTGTATTTGGGATTAATATTTTATGGTTTCGATTATATTTTAAATGGTTTTCAGGTTATGGATATTGTAAATAGTATGATTTCAAATGTTAGTTTTTCCTAAAGTTTCAATTTTAGAAAATTATGAGAATGATTTGAATATATAACATGTTAGATTTAGTTATATTGGCTAACAACGAATGGATCGTTTAGTTAAAGTAGGTCTTTTAGCTAATTTTGACAAGATAGAATTGTCTACCTATGATCATTGCCTAGCAAGAAAACTATTTGAAAAAGAAACTATTGCCACCATTCTATTACAATTAGTCCATTCAGATGTTTGTGGTCCAATAAATATGAAGGCCAAGCATGAGTATATTATTTTATCATTTTTATAGATGATACACATTTTTGTTATGTCAATTTGATTTCTCGAAGCTTTAAATTACTTTAATAATTATATAAACGAGGTTCAAAATTAATTAGACAAAAAAAAATAAGGCACTAAGAACCGACCGAAGTCATGAATATTTATTTGATCAGTTTAGATAATTTTGTGAGAAAAAAGAAAAAAGAATAGAACATCAATTTACAATTCTACGAATTCCATAATAAAATGATGTTGTTGAAAGGAGGAATAGAACTCTCCTTGAAATTGTTAGGTCTATGGTGGTTCAAGCAAATTTATCCATTACCTATTAGGGAGATGTATTTTTGACAATCATATTTGTACTAAATTTTGTACCCTTTAAATCAGTCACTTTCACTCTATATAAGTTATGGATAGGTCGAACACCTGACTTAAGCATCTTTAAACCTTGGAAATGTGCTGCTTATGTTTATGTTATCTCTCACAAATATGAGAAATTAGGTCTAAGGGGTAAGAAGAGTACCTTTGCAATATATTATGAACTGTTAAAATGATATATTTTCATAGATGAGCAAGATAGTTTGCGAGATATTATGAACTGTCAAAATAATATATTTTCATAGATGAGCAAGATAGTAAAAGTATAATTAAATTTAAACCATGAGATGTCACATTCTTAAAGAATAATTTTGTTAAGCAAGGTGATTTAAACCATGAATTCTCCTTATTTGAGATCATAGATAAAGATTCATACAACTCACTACATCCGAGTGGGAGAAATTTTATGGATGAAATTGGATTAGTTTTACGAACTGGTCAGAATGAGAGTGATCCTAGCCTAAATGGAAGTAAAGATCTTAGTTCTAGTCAGAGCTTGATCGATTTTGATCTTGGTTTTAGTGGGAGTCCTATGGATCTTAATGAAGATGTTCTTAAAGAATATCAGTTGAGACATAGTAACCATAGAAGCATTCCTCGCCTTCGTTTTGAGATTGAAGGCATTCATGAGGTTTTATGATTACACAACAAGAAGAAGAGGAGCCAAAGAATGTGAAAGAGCCTTTCTCATACCCTGCTCAAGATAACTAGATAAAAGCAATAGAATAAGAAATAGAGTCTATGAGACCAAACAAAGTTTAAAAAATGGTACATCTCTTAGAGGGACGTAAAGCCATTAGGAATAAATGGATTCTCAAGATTAAGCATAAAACATATGGCAATATTGAGAGATATAAAACTCGTCTCATATCAAAGAGGTATACACAACATGAAGAGATTTACTATGAGGAAACTTTTCTCCTATTGTAAGATTTACAACTATGATGTTAATTCTTGCTATTATGGCAAATTTTGAGCTTGAATTATATTAAATAGATGTAAAGACTATATTTTTCAATGAAGAATTAAATGAAGAGATTCATATATTACAATCTATAGATTCCATAAAAAAAGGATAATAACAAAAAGTTTGCAGATTGATAAGGTCAATTTATGGTAAAAAACAGTCTTCAAGATAATAGTATATTCACTTTCATAATGCAATTATGTTGAATGATTTCATATGATAGATGAAATCATTGTATATATACTAAAATATCAAAGGACAAGTTCATTATTATGTCATTATATATTGATAACATATTAATAGCTAAAAATGATAAAAAAAATCTGAATCATATAAAAGGGTGGTTGTCATCCAACTTTGTAATAAAAAATATAGGTGAAACGATATACACCCTTAGAGTTAAGATTTTAAGAGATCGTCTAAGAAAATTATTATTACTTTCTCAAAAGACATACATTAGGAAAGTTTTTGAATGGCTTAAAATGCATGATTGCAAACCCATAGATACTCCAATTACTGAAGGTGAAGGCTTGAGCTGGAGATTATAACCTAAGACTCTAAAAGAACAAGAACAAATGAAAAAAGTTCTCTATACAAGTGTGGTTAGAAGCAGTGGCGGAACCAAGTTACGTTTGACATAGCAGAAAAAAAAAGTCAAATATATATATATATACTTAACAAGTATACATATATACTTAACAAAAAAAAAAAAAAAAATAGTTTCCACAACAAAATAGGTCCATATACGATGCAACCTTCTATTATTATTTAGCCTAATATCTTGAATTAGTCCATTATTTTTTGTTTTAGCTAAATTAAAAAAAAAAACTTTGCAAACATTATCTCCCAATTTCCAAATTTTAGTCCGCAAAAATTAAAAGCAAAATCTATTTTATATCTCTCTTCAATTTCTTTCTTTTTTCTTTCACTTTCATCCGTTCAATCATTTTCTTAAGAGAGGTAAAGAGAGAGAGAAAGAATATGATCAATAAAAAGAAAGAGACAGAAATTATAAAAGAAACTAAGCTAAGTTCAGTAAATTTTAGCTCTTATCTTATGCTCCATTTAAATGATATTTGTTATTTTAAATATCGGTCCTTTGATATATTTTAAACATTGGATTTTTTTTTTCAATGAAACTTAAAATACATAATAATTTATGTATATGATAAACTAATAGTTACAACTTTTTTTCTTTTTTCTTTTTTTTCTATATGAAGAAGATATATAGACTATTTTAAAATTCTTTTATAGTTTGATATAAGAACATGTTATTGGAGGGTAAACTTTAAACATGTAGAATCCTTCACATAATAATTTTTAAGTGAGCACTTCTATATAGTAATTATTAAAATAATTTTGGCTCCCCAATTTTGAAGTTCTAGTTTCGCCCATAGTTGAAAGTCTCATGTATGCAATGGTGTGCATTAGACTTGATATTTATTTTATTATTGGGATGGTAAACAAATATTAATCCAACCCAAGCTTAACACATTAGAAAGTAGTTAAAATGATATTGAGATATCTAAAGGGTACTATGGATTATTTATTGTATTATAAAGGTGGAGATCTACAATTGAAAGATTATACAGATGCTAATTCGGCTGGAGATGCTAATGAGAAAAAATTCACCTTTGGATTTGTTTTCTTGCTTAACAATGGTGCCAAATCTTAGAGTAGCAAGAAACAATTTGTATACCCTTATTCACAATAGAAACTAAATTTGTAGCATTTTTAGTTATAATACAAAAGATGGTCTGGCTAAAGAGATTTTTGAAATATTTAAGTGTGAGTGCTACCAGTGATTCGGTTTTAATAAACTGTGATAGTCAAACAATAATAGCTTAACCTAAGATCCAAAATTCCAATACAAGACTAAGCATATAAGCACAAAATATAATTTTATGAGAGATATGGATGTACCCAAAGATGAAAATATGAAATACATATCTATGAAAAAAAAAAATGGTTGCATATCATTTAATTAAACATATTCCTTGAGATGTATTCATTAGATATATAAAGTCTCAAGAATTTCATAGATGCTAATGTATTATGTTATATATTTATTTTCCAACAAAGTTCACATGATCTTTATTAATACTAAAACATGATGTTTGTTTTTAGCATACATGAGTTTTTAGTATATTTATTATTATTGAATTATGAAAAGCATGTTGGACATAAATTATATTAACCTTCTCACTTGGGTAATTGCTTTTATTTATTGATGAAATGATTAAAGAAGAGATTTTTTTAAAGTTAGATTATCTAAGAGATTATTGAGAAAATTTATATTTAAATTAAAATAATCGTCTCGTTTTAAGAAATCATATTTATATATCATCATGGTGATATTAATATGATAAATTTATTTGTAATTATGTCTAAATCTGTCTGAGTTACTAGATGCGAGTTTTTAAATGAAGAGAGTAGATAAGTAAACTCAAGTTAAACATTGAGCATGTCTAAACTATCATCTCCATAGTATTTTCAAACTAAATTATGTTTTGGGTAGACATGCACTCCATGAGAAATAAGAAAACATTGTGACATATATTTCATACCACATTTGTGAAATTACGACCAAATCAAAAGTTAATGATCTCAACTTTTGATAATAAGATATTCTTGAGAATTATGGTTCTCAAAATTACTACTTTTGTAACTCTTAGTTAGTTCTCAAGAGATAATCTAATGTTGGCTAATATGATTGTGAATACAAATTATTATGAAATCATCAAAAACAAGAAATGTGATAAATAATCTAGAGTAGCTCATACTTTATTTGCTTAAAATATTCTTATCGAGAAGTTGTATATCCCTAAAATATATACAATGAAGAGCTCAAAATATATCAGTCGCAGATCTATTTACTGAATATGAAATATCTATAAAGATATTCATAGATGAGTCATGTCTCATCATGTGCAAGTGAGAGATGTTGGAATAATAAGATATGAATTCAGATATATTTATGACTGATATATTAATTCAGATCCATAAGATATCAATAATTATACGAATAATTAATTAATATAAATAATAATGTTTAGATATTAATAGTTTGAATTTTAAATGGATTAATTAACCTCTCATTAATGAATGTTACAAGAATAAAATAAAAATAACTACAATATATATATTAAACAAGAGTTAAACATAAAGTGCATTCTATTTTTTCTTTATGCAATTCACATCGTTAAAATATTGAATAGCGATATTGAAATTTTTAAACTGTAAATTTAAAGAATTTTTTCGTTCATAATTACTTCATAAATAGATGATACAAGTAAATGATTCATTTTTCTACTATAAGAGGTAGGTAGCTACCTAATTCAACATGTTGAATTCTCCATACAACCCTACTATAAAGGGCCAAAAATAGTGTTAAATTTGGCTCATCAAATATGTTGATTGAAATAATTCCTTAGCAATCTTTGTGCATCATAAAAAAATTTTTTGGATTTCTTTCTTAAATAACTTTAAATAATATTGTCTCCAAAAGAAAAAACTTTAAAAGAAAATGACTATTTTGATCTTTCAAGGAGAGAAAGATAGTTACACTAATAACTTTTGAGTCATAGCTTGGTATTACTTCATTTGCCTTTTTGAAATGATGAAAAGTAAATTAAGAAAGAAAAAACAAAGGGACAGGTAAATTATTAAACCTGTAGTGAAGTAAAAGGAGGAGTTTGTAATTTACCTATCGAAAGACAGATACAAATAGAAATAGGAGAAATCACTTAAACGACACCGTCTAGTCCCTTCATAGTAAAAAAAAAAAAAAAAAAAAAAAAAACACAGAAAGGCGCTCTTACCCGCGCTGTGTCTGGCCACGAGATTCGTTGAAGAAGAAGAAGAAGAAGAAGAAACCAAATAGAGAGAGCAACAACAAACAGCCGAAAATGCAAGACCGCTCAAACCCAAGTAAAAATCTCAACTCTAAATCAAATCCAACGCTAGAACCCCAAAACTTTCCTCCTGGCCAACCATTTTCTTTCCGTAGCTCTGGCCATCGCCGGGCCCAATCCGAAGTCCATTTCCGTCTCCCTGATGACCTAGATCTTGTCCCAGACCCATTTGAAGGTCCATCTGGAAACTCCTTTGATGACTTTGGATCCGAAGATGACCTCTTTTGTACCTACATGGACATTGAAAAGCTTGGATCCAGGCCCGAGGAAGGTCCTTCTGGCTTCAAATCCGACAATGCAGTTCATGGGTTCAATGGTGGTGGTGGCTTCCAGGTAGGAGGGACTGGCGGCGGCGTTGAGGTGGATGATGAGAAAAATATGTGGCCAAGGCATAGATATAGCAATTCGGTTGATGAGTCTTCGCTTTTGGAGTCTATAGAGGCCAAAAAAGCTATGGTCCCTGCTAAACTCGCTGAGCTGTGGACTCTCGATCCAAAACGAGCCAAAAGGTTTTTTTTTTCTATTTTTTCATTCTTCTTTATTATTATTAATATTTTTTTTTTGAAAAAAATCTCTTGATAGTGGTTGTCTTGTCAATTAGTAGTTGGTTTTAAAAGATCTTCCTTTTATTTTACCTCTTAAAAGTTGGTTGCTTTTCAACAATTATGTATTCGGTTTCACACAAATGGCTACTCTTATTTTTGCTTCAGCTGAAACTGTTCTGTTTTTGATATGTTTCTATTGGACAATGAGAGTATGCTCTCTTATCTTAATTACATTGTAATTAAGCTTTCTACGTTACATTATTCTCCCTCAATATGTTATGCAAGCTTAAGCTTCTTGGAGCAGACTCTTTCTCTTTCTTTTTTGCTTGGGAAAATGTTTGAATTTCTCCATAATTGTTTCAAATGGAAAGAAGAAAAGCATTTTTTTGGTTTGCTGTTATAGAAACATAACGATTCTTAATCCAATGCATGCCAAAAGATCTGCTATGTTTATGGGCAATTTGTTAGTTATTGAGTTTTTGATTGATATTATTAGGAATTAAATCAGTGATTTTTTTCTGAGAATTTTATTTAGTTTGTGAAACAGTGATGCCTTTACTTTGCAACGGCTTCTGTATTAAAGGTGTCTTAGATGGCCTTCTAAATAGGCGCACGCGCCTACACACACACACACATATATATATAGTATTTCTGAAGCTGAAGAACTAAATTAAGAGGAATGGAGGAAATTGATTTATATAACTAACCCCAGTTGGTTCGAGATTAAGGCTTAATTGAGTTGATTGCAGTTTGATTTATAATGTTTGATGAGTGGATGCGAGTTCTTTTTGTATGTATGGAGTGCTCTATTGCATAATGATATGATTGATGGGTTGATGACACAGGCATATTCTATCAATGCATATTGAAAAGTGTAGTAGACATTTAGCCAATGCTGTCTTTGATGTGAGGCTCAGAAAATCCTACAAAATTATGTGTTAATCTAATTACTATCTCGGCCTCCAATTTTCTTTCTTCCTCCATGGACGGTGCCATGTTTTTCATCATTCAACTTGTATTGGCCAATTAAGCTCAACATATTAGTTTACTTCTTTTTTCATCAGAGATTTTCCAGCCATATGAATATTTGTAGTTTATGTTGTTAATGTTGCTCTATGCTATGTCATAGGAAGTAGAAAGCCATGTTGTTTGCTGCTTGTTAGTGCAGCCTATGCAAAAAAATGATCAAGCCATTCACTGATCTCCACGGAGCTACCTCCTAGATGTTTGAATCTTCGATTACAGAGTAAAATAATGCTTTGAAAATTTTGAATAGACAAATTGAGGGGTGCTCAGCACATATTATATTCATGAACTTCTAGGATGCTCTTATTGTAGTCAAGAAAATTTGTTTTATGAATCTGATTCACTTGCACCTAATGGTGGAATAGGTGTACGCTCTTTTATGTTTCCTCTAAAATAAATAATTTTTGCAGGATTATTGCAAATCGACAGTCTGCTTCTCGTTCAAAAGAGAGGAAAGCCCGGTATATATCAGAACTTGAAAGAAAAGTGCAGACCCTTCAGACGGAGGCAACTACACTCTCTGCACAACTCACACTTTTTCAGGTTTAGCACTCATTTATCTGAAAATAAACATCATTGATTCTTGTCGATCAAAAACTTGCCTTTGTTCTAGTGGTAATAAATGCAATTTTTTTTAATTCTATTTATTTTTGGTCATGTGTTATGTTTCAGAGAGATACAACAGGTCTGACTACTGAGAACACAGAGCTTAAGCTTCGATTGCAAGCTATGGAGCAACAGGCTCAATTACGTGAGGGTATAATTCAAGATGACTCTGCTATAATTTAATTATCTTATTATTCATAGTTGGATGCATCTTTTTCAGAAAGTACCCAATAGGAAATTGAAGGACAACTCTACTTACCATATAATCGAATAGTCTTAATGTTGACATAGATATTACATGTTTCAAGACTTCCAATTTTTATCAACATATGACAATGATGTTCTTAATTGTAATAATTGCTTTCTATAGGATGTGAAATAAATTGGTGCTGCTTCTTACTCTGCACTAAAATACTGTCAAACTATAACTGTGGTCTAGGTTTGCTTCATTCTGGACCACTACCTGTGGTTCTAGTGTTTGGAATATGAGATTTCTCATTATTACTGGTACATGAAGTTTCTAGTCAAAATTTGAGGATCTAAGACTTTGGCATGTAATGAGAAATGTCATATGTCTCCTGTTCTCCTTCATTTAAAATGCTTTAGGAAGTTTTTTTTTAACTGTGCTAGCTGTTTTATAACTCTCTGATGTGATATACAGCTCTGAATGCAGCACTAAAGAAAGAAGTAGAGATACTTAAGTTTGCTACTGGAGAAATGATGACGCCAACAGATACCTATAATTTGGGAATGCATCAAATGTCGTACAACCAATCTTCCTTCTTTCCACCCCAGTCTCAACTTATGCCAATTAACACCCAAAACATGCAAATGCCACAGTTTCATCCGTTCCAGCCTAACATGTCAATTTCACATCAGCCTATGGCAGCAGCACCTCATTCACACGCCTTTCCAGAGATGTTGCCACAGGATCCTCTGGGACGATTGCAGGGGCTCGATATCAGTAGCAGGAGCACTCTTGTAGTTAAATCTGAAGGCCCCTCACTTTCTGCTAATGAAAGCAGCGGCCTCTGATGCAAGCCTCTGATACTTTTATTGGATTGTTTATAGACTGACCATATTGACAGCCCAAGGTAATATTCTTTTGCATTTGGTTCTTTACTCTGGAGTTGGATTTTTTGTTATTGGATCATCAGCTCTCTGTTCAAATCAAAATTGTATCTCTTAAGGATTTATCATACTGGAATAGAAGGTCGTTCCTGGCATAGATGCATCCTTGCATGCTAGGTATCCCCATTTGGATTCTGTTTGTTACAGTCAAAAAATTTTATTGTTCAGCAAAATGATAATTTTTTTTTTCTTTTATTGATGTTCTCATTATTTCAGTGGACGATCTCTCATCTCTCTTTTGTGATGCCTTTGGTTACAATTGTCCAACTTATGCACTCAAAGTGTCTCATGAAAAATTTATAGTTGAAGTATTATTATGGATGTAGCGGGCGGCTTTGACGTTCATATTCGTGCATGCATGAGAGAATATTGACTTGTAATGAGATATAATTGCAATTATTGAGATTAGACTTGGTTTATATAATTGTTTGAAAGCCCTATAATCTGTGTATTTGCTAATCTCTTCATGCTGACCAGCTTTCATGTTCCATGAATTTCCATGTAGGTCTCATGTATGTGAAGTAATTTGCACCCTTTTTTTTGTTTTGTTTCTTGAATAATGTGTATTCATTGACAGGCTATCGTCTATAATTGCAATTTAAATATATTTTTACCTTGGAAAGCTTGACATATTAGAGTATGAAAAGTTAGAAAAAGTGTTTCATCTGGTTGAGTAATTTGATAGCACACCCAAGAGCTTTAACAACTAGTGCATATATTGCTTGGATAATGAACTAGGCCGGAATTTTCCCTTAACTAAATGCCCAACAATAAATAAATTAATGAAAGGAAATTTGACTTCTCATGACTATTAGTCTACATTGTGGATTGTATTTAGAAGAGAAATGCTAATGCTAACGACATTCTCCTGCTCTAATTAAAAACACTATCTAATTGGTTCCTTTGAACTTGTTAATAAAACAATCAAATATATACTAATTTTACTCTCATGTCATATATAATGATTAATCAATTTATTGACTATTTACTTATATTTTCTTGCTAATGTTTCTACTTATAATTATATTTAAAGAGGTTTTATTAATTAATATTTTTTAATTTATTCATATATAGTAAAAAATGGGATAAATTGATTACTTTTTAATACCTTTCAGTACTTTCTTTTTGAGCAAAAATTATTTTTTAATCCTTATATTTTTCTTTTTAATCATTTAAGCATCAAAATTATATTTAATTATTTTTAAAAAAAAACTCCCTCTACATTCATAATTAAATAAATAAATAAATTAATCAATATCAATAGTAGCATTGATTTAATTAATAAAAAAATATATTCTGTGTTTTATTAATTAAATTTTATCTTTATTTTATATAATTTTTCAATAATTAATTTTCTTTTATAAATCATTTCGTAATTGAAAAAATAAATATATTTAATAAATAAAAGTTAATAATCCACAACTAATAAATATAATATTAAAATAAAATCTAAAAATTTAAATTATATTTGATAAATATACTTAAAATCTCTAAATATTATAAACTCATTGAGATAGCTTAATAAAATAAAGAACCTATCAAATTCAGTAAAAATAATAATATGAAAGAAATTATAAAAAAATAATGTACTTGTTAAAAATGAGAATGTATCAAAATTAATATTTTGAAATTTATACATGTAAAATATAAATAAAAAAAAAGATAAATACAATAAACTAAATTAAAAAAAATTGGTGTCTTAATTTAGCGATAAGATAAAACTATTTTAAAATTAAATCAGGATTCAAATTTCATTAATAAAATTAATATTAAAAAAAATTAAAAAATATAATAATTAATAATATATTTAAAAATTTAATTTATTTATAAATTAAAATTGAATAAATCTTTTTATTTGAATCACGTTTAAATAACTGAAAAGTGTTTGTAAGTAAAAAATAAATCTTAAATTTATGAATTTTATTTTATTTATTTAATTTATAAAAAAATTAAACATTTTATTTTACTTATTATAATCAATTGCTATAAAATAAATAAATAAAATAATATATTTATTTTATAGCAATTGGATAAAAAAATATTTTATTTTATTTAAAAAATATTTTATTTATTTATTTTAATCAATTGTAATTTATTTTATTTTATTTTTTATTTATAATTACAATTGATTACCATATTAAATTAACAAATGACTGCTTCAGCTTGAACTAGCTTCATTACTTTGGGATTTCGTTCAGACATTTTTTTTTTTTTTGGTATAATTGTACTAATCACGCATATGTACCTAACAAAGCAGTTAATTCTCCACAAACGTCCGAAACAAAAGCCATTAAATAATTCACTAGTGACTGCTTGATAAGATGAGCTACATATTCTTGTATATGTCTATGCTTTTGTTCTTGGTAGTACATAGCACGAGACGGGATTTCTAACCGATTTAAATTATAAAATTAAAAAAATAATAGAAAAAAAATTTTAAAATTTAAAATATAATCCAACTAAACTGAAATCAAATTAATATAACAGAATGAAATCGAAAATATTTTAATTTTTATACAGAAAATTAAATCGAAGTGAATTATATCCGTATTATCCTGAATTCTCAAACTGATTAAATAATTTATATATATTTTTATAATTATAAATTTATAATATATACATATTTTTATATTTATATAATTATGAATATATATATATATATATATATATATATATA